>JAHNEJ010003228.1:0-242375 GCA_022559845.1 Amorphophallus konjac | reverse complement strand
AACCATCATCAAAACCACAGGGGCACAACAAGCGCGACACGCCGAGCCACCGGTACCGCACACGGAGTATGACGCGAGCCACCTCAGCATCCATCTGGCTCGGAGACAGCCTGGAGACGCCCCCTTGAGTCCCGACATTTATCATATTTAGTTAGACTTTATTTGTGTGATGTGTGTTTATTTCATTATATTCGGTATGTAATTTTGGTTGTAAGAGGAGTTTATTTGTAAAATAGGACCCCCGGGTCCCACGGGCCCACAGACCCCCTCCCATTGGTCCACCTCAGCTCATGGGCCCCATGTGGGGTCAGTCAACATGTCAAATGGAGGCATCTAGAAGTTTGAATGGTAAAAGGCACATGGGAGACAAGTGGACTTCAAAGTCCAAGGTGGCTACCAAACATGTCCCCCTTGCCATTCTAGTCAATAGGTCGCCCCCCCCCCCTTTTTTTTTATTGTAATTTGTGTGTGTGTGTCACACTCAATCCAGGCCACCCATTCCCATCCCCTAGATCCAACGGTGGACAATGGATTTGAGATGTAACACATAAATACTTGTAATTTCCCATTTTGGAGAATTAATGCCATTTGAATTGGAAGAAAATCTTGGAGCTCCAGCTTGGTGCGCCCCCTTCTCCTCTCCCTCTCCCCCTTGGATGCTGTGAAGGTTTCCATTCTGAGGTGTGACTCCCCGTTTATCGGTTCCGACGATCGCCACCGCCGCCACGAGCCGCCACCGCACCGCCATCGCCATCAACGGAGTTCTGCCTGCGCAGTACCCCAACAACTTGTTAGAAATTCATAGGTCTTCCCCGATCTCATTTGGCTACCAAATTTTGAGGATTTGTTCCTGGGATGTTCCTCTCCACCCACAAAAATCAGGCCAGCATTAAGATCACGTTTCCTATTTTTTGATTTTCGTCCACTCTTCCATTTCGGTTTTGCCAGAGTTCTGTCCAGGTTCACCTCCGTCCTGAGTTTCATGTCTTAGATCCACTTTTTGATTTTTGTTAGTTCGCCCAATTTTACTGGGGGTTCCATCCATCCACCCCTTCATCCACAATTTGTCTCAATTTTTGTTTCGCCCATCTCATATTTTCTAAAAATCGTTCTCAGACCCATCTACAGTTCTGTCCACCTGTTCCCAGATCCGACCACCAGTCACCCCAAAAATCATAACAAATCGCAGCCACCTCCAAATAAAATTCTAAAAATAGACCCCGTTCCGTGGTTTGATTACCTACAACTTTTAAGATGATCTCGAAGTCTGAATACAACTGTACGTAGGCGGTCAATGGCCATTTACAGGAAACTGGTATGCTGATCTGAGATTTCGGGAGCTGTGGAACATAGAATTGAAAAATAGTTAAAGCCCAGGTCCGCGCAGGTTTAGAAGAGTCCACTGACCCTAGATTGAAGGATTTTGAATCCTCTTTCCAACGGCGCTAGTTTCGTCACATTTTGGCGACGGGGCTGATCGCATCGGCCGTTTTCGCCGGAGCGCACACTGCTGAAACAACAACATCAGCTCGTGGACAGCATCCTCTCCACTTGGGAACCGGGGCACCCAGCCTCCGGTGAGTGTCGCCGGCTTACCGCCGTCTAGGGAAGCGTGCTACCAGGGGTCCCCATTACAGTGGGACCCACCCCGCCAGACCCGGAGGACAGGGCAGCGTGTGGGCCCCACGGCCCATTGATTTCGCCGTCCGGAAAGCACGAGAACGCGGAGTTCAGCGCGTCGAGACGACATCAAGATGCTGCCCGTCAACCTGATTTGCGTGATCCCCGGGGCCCACATGTGACCTTTTACCTCCCTGCGTGGACTGGGTCGAATCTCTTTGTACCGCTGTGAATTATGTTAACCGTGGGTCCGTAAGTCAGCCGGGGTGTCTTCGCCACGTCGGGTGCATGGAGGTAAAGGTCTTAACTCCTTGGCGTTACATTGCTTAGCTAGTATACGGTCTTAGGCCGCTGCCGAGCGTGTAGGTACTAGCCCATGTGTCCATGTCACCGCTGTGAGAGTGAGAGTGACCCATCCCGCGACTCGATCCAAGTCCGGAAGTTGAGTCGGACTACCCTTGACCTCCGCCGGTTCCTTAACCGCGCACGGTCCGTGCTTTCCCTCGCTTGGGACGACGAGTGAGCTTCCACTTCTGTTAGCGACGTTTCGCCACTAGGAGCTCGTAGTGTAGGGCTTAGTGTCTCCCTGGTGTGTGTTGCTGGTCGCGTCCACATCTAGAGTCTGAGGTCCACCCCACGTAGAGTCGCCTCCCGTGTCTGTCCCGCATCAGTTTGGTATGAGAGCGAGTCGAGTCTAGGGTAGTCATTGCATATGTCTTACATGAATCATGGTCTAAGTCAAGTCTAGCATCATCATTATTTTCAAAACCAACAAAAAAAAGTGTTTTAACTTGCATTTGCACCCTTTACCCGGTATATCAAAAGGTGTTGTCCAAATGTTGGGTTACGCCTAACGGGAGGGCCACACACTTGCGCGAGTGATCTTCGGATCACTTATCTCCGCCACGTACCGGCTATTGGTTAGGTCTAAGTGCATCATCTAGTGAGTGTTTGCATTAGTCAGTGTCTTCTAGGTCATGTGTCTTTGCATGCCCACCCATCGAGGCACCCAGTATTCGCCACCACCACCTATGGCGGACTCCCGAGCCCATAGCTCCGATGAGTCCTCGACGGCCGAGATGTTCCGAGCCATTATGGAACGTCTTGACACACGTATGGATGGTCTTAGTACGCGTATGGATGGCATAGGAAAGCATCTAGAAGGGCGGATGAAAGCCCTCGAGGATCGGGCCGAGAGTTCGGATCAGTCCATCCAGGGCTTAGTTGGGAGGATTGCCGTCCTCGAGAGGGGCCCAGTAGTGGCGCAACCCGCGCCGACGAACGGCCAACAGGAGCCGGTTCAGCAGCCTACTGTGCCAAGGGCTCAGGCGGAGAATGTTGGGGTTCAACAGGTGCATGTGATGGATGATTATGCATCTGATAATGATCAAGGGGGTAACGGTCGTCGTCATCAACGACGGAATCATGATGACGAGGATGACGACGGCATTCTTAGGGGCGTGCGTGTGGACCCTCCCACTTTTAGCGGGTCCTTGGACCCTAGGGTGTATTTAGATTGGGAGGCCAGCATGGACCGGTACTTCGAGTGGTTTGAGATGACGGACCACCGAAGAGTCCGATACGCAAAGATGAAGCTGCAAGGGCAGGCCCAAACTTATTGGATCAATGTGGAGAGCCTGCTCAACCAGCGACGTCAACCCCAGATCGGTACTTGGGATGATATGAAAACCAAGTTGAGGGAGAAGTACCTTCCCGCCTCATATCGCCAACGTCTTATAGACAAGTGGCAAAGCATCTCCCAAGGGAACCGATCCGTGACCGAGTACACCGCCGAGTTCGATAAGTATTACTTATGGTGTGGGGTCACGGAAGAGAGCACCATGACTATATCCCGCTTTCGAAGAGGTTTGCGGCCCAATTATCAATATGAACTCTTTCGCCGCAATGCAACCACTTTGGAGCAGGCATATCAGATCGCTCTCGAATTGGAGCAGTTCGAGGCCGAGTTCGACTCACCCCATCGGTTGGGCTCCTTTCCCCTTCGTAGTGTCGAGTCCCGTGGCTCATCTGGCACGTATCCGAGGGCCCCCATGACTCGACCTCAGGAGCCCGCTCGCCCCGAGCCCTTTGCTCCTAGGCCTCGTCCTGCACCCCCGAGGGACCTTCCTCGTCCCCAGCATCTTACGGCCCCACCCACAGCCCGTCCACCGGCACCCGCACCTCCTGCACGTCCTTTGTTGCCTACACCTCCTATCCGTCGGGAGGATAAAGGTAAAGGACCTATGATTGGGGAGCCTAGTGGATCACGGCAGTAGTGTTATCGCTGCAATGGGTTTGGCCATTTCGCCAACCAGTGTCCCACCCGCCCATCTCTTCACGTTGGGGACACACAGGCCGAGGATACCACCCCTACAGGCCTCGAGTTATTCAGCTATGAGGCAGATGAAGAGCTAGCTGACGAATACTATGAGATGGGAGGTGAGGCCCAGGATGCCCAGCATTCGGATGATACCCACGTGGGGGTCGTCAGATGTATCCTCACCTAGTCGCAGGTCAGTGATGACTGGCGTAGGACTACTATCCTTCATGTATTATGTAGGCTGGGAAAGCAAATTTGCAAGGTGGTCATCGATAGCGGGAGTTGTATCAATGCAATCTCCACGAACGCTGTCGCCCGTCTTGGTCTCACACCCGTAGCCCATCCTTGTCCTTATCAGGTATCATGGGTGGATACCACTTCCATTTCGGTCAGGCTGCGGTGCTTGGTCCCGCTGCAGCTCCACTCCTACCGTGACGAGATCTGGTGTGATGTTCTCCACATGGAAGTGGGCAGTATCATTCTTGGTAGGTCGTGATTATTTGACCAGGATGCCACGCTCCATGGCCGGTCGAACACCTGTACCTTCGACCACGCTGGCCAGCGGGTCACCCTCCAACCCGTTCGGCCCAGGAGCCCATCAGTCAGGGGTCCTACTGGCCCTAGTACTCCGAAGCCTTCCATTCCCGGGCCTAGTACCCCATCCCCAGCTCGGGCTATGACCGTTACCTCTGGCCCAGGAGAGCCCTCGACGAGGAGATTGATGATGATTAGCTCCCGGGAAATGGAGCAGGAGCTTAGTCAGGGCTGTCCGGTGTTTGCCATTACGATCCGAGAGGTGGAGCGGGACTCCGAGGGTGAGCTCCCACCCGAGGTTGTTCCCATTCTGCAGAAGTATGCTAATGTCTTTCCCGATGAGCTTCCCGAGGGACTCCCACCTATGCGGGATATTCAGCATGCCATCGACCTTGTTCCGGGCTCTTCTTTGCCCAACCTTCCTCATTATCGCATGAGTTCCACGGAGCATGCCGAGCTTAAACGGCAGGTCGATGAGTTAGTGCAGAGAGGGTCTGTTCGGGACAGCATGAGTCCATGTGCTGTACCCGCATTACTCGCCCCGAAGAAGGATGGCACGTGGAGAATGTGCATTGATAGTCATGCCATCAACAAAATCACCGTGAAGTACAGGTTCCCTATTCCCCGCCTTGATGACATGCTGGACATGATGGCAGGTGCCACTATCTTTTCGAAGATCGATCTTAAGAGTGGCTACCATCAGGTGAGGATTAGGCCAGGTGATGAGTGGAAGACCGCATTTAAGACCAAGGACGGTCTATATGAGTGGCTGGTCATGCCTTTTGGGTTGACCAATGCCCCTAGCACTTTCATGCGGCTCATGACTCAAGTCCTTCGACCTTTCATTGGAGTCTTTGTAGTGGTGTATTTTGATGATATCCTTATCTATAGCCGCACCACAGGGGACCACTTAGACCACCTTCGGCAGGTCTGTCTACTTCTTCGGCGAGAGCAGCTGTTTGCGAACCCACAGAAGTGTGCCTTCATGACACCTCAGCTTACCTTCTTGGGTTTCATTGTGTCTAGTACGGGGGTCTCCGCCGATCCGGAGAAGGTCCGGGCCATTGTTGAGTGGTCGGAACCCCGTACCATTCATGATGTCCGCAGCTTTCATGGTCTTACGACGTTCTATCGTCGCTTCATCCGCGGATTTAGCTCCGTCACCGCCCCGATCACGGATTGTATCCGAAAGGGCACATTTGTATGGACGAAGGCCGCATCTGCCGCCTTCAAGGACATCAAGGAGCGCATGACCCAGACGCCTATCCTTCGATTGCCTGACTTCTCGAAGGTGTTTGAGGTCTCTTGTGATGCGTCGGGTGTTGGGATTGGAGGAGTTTTGAGTCAGGAGTCCCACCCGATCGCATATTTCAGCGAGAAGCTGAATGACACGAAACTGTGATATTCCACGTATGATAAAGAATTCTACGCAGTTGTTCAGGCTCTTAGGCATTGGAGGCACTATCTTTTACATCAGGAGTTTGTCCTATACTCCGACCACGAGACATTGAGGTACCTCCATTCACAAAAGAAGCTTAACTCGCGTCATAGTCGTTGGGTCGAGTATCTCCAGTAGTTCACCTTTGTGCTGAAACATAAGGCTGGAGTGGAGAACAAGGTGGCTGATGCCTTGAGTCGGCGAGCATGTTTGCTTACCACCATGAGTGCCGAGGTCATAGGGTTAGAGAAGATGAAGGAGGCCTATGTTGATTGTCCTGACTTCGGTCAGATTTTTACCACCCTCCAGGCCGGACCCTCGAGAGACCTTGATGAGTATGTGCTTCAGGAGGGTTACCTCTTTCGAGGTAGCAGGCTATGTGTTCCTCGAACTTCGGTTCGAGATTTCTTAGTATGGGAACTACATGCGGGAGGTCTAGCTGGCCACTTTGGTCGGAACAAGACTATCGAGGCAGTAGAGCATCGATTTTATTGGCCGAGCTTGAAGCGCGATGTTGCTAACATCGTGGCTCAGTGCCGTACATGTGCTACGGCCAAGATGAAGAAGCAAAGCTCGGGCCTTTATACGCCTCTCCCCGTGCCTGATGCCCCGTGGCAGGATGTCAGCATGGACTTTATTTTGGGATTGCCACGTACCTCCAGGAAGCATGATTCGGTCTATGTGGTGGTTGACCATTTCTCGAAGATGGCCCTCTTTATTCCTTGCTCAAAAACTTCGGATGCTTCTAGGGTAGCCCGCCTTTTCCTTACGCATGTGGTGTGCAAGTTCGGGTTGCCTCGCACTATAGTGTCTGACCGAGATGTTAGGTTCACTTCCTATTTTTGGAAGACACTATGGCATATGATGGGTACTCACCTCAAGTTTTCTACTACATATCATCCCCAGACAGATGGTCAGACCGAGGTGGTCAATAGGAGTCTGGGAGACCTTTTGAGGTGTCTTGTTAGGGACCGCATTGGGGATTGGGATCTCATTCTACCCATGGCTGAGTTTGCATATAATGATTCGGTGAATAGGTCTACCGGCATGAGTCCATTTGAGATTGTCACAGGTCGTAGGCCTAGGAAACCCGTTGACCTTGTCCCCATGCCTATCCATGCTAGAGTGTCAGAGTCGGCCGAGTCGTTTGCTAGGCATGTTAGGAGTTTGCATGAAGACATCCGTCGTCACATTGAGGCCAGCAATGCACGTTACAAGGAGTTAGCCGATGCCCACCGACACCACCGAGAGTTCCAAGAGAGCGAATATGTCATGATCAGGGTAAGACCTGAACGGTTTCCCTCTGGAACCGTTAAGAAGTTGCAAGCTCGCGGAGCCGGTCCATTCAGAGTGTTGAAACGCATTGGATCCAATGCGTACGTTGTGGACTTACCCGAGGAATACGGTATAAGCTCTACTTTCAATGTATCGGATCTAGTTGCATATAGGGACCCAGCGGTGATCCCTAGTGAGCCTTTCGAGCCATCTCCTCCCCTTGTGAGTGACCCCACACCTGAGTGTCCACCTCCAGCCCCGTTGTCACGGCAGCGTGAGCATATAGATCATATACTGGATGAGCAGGTGACAGTTACCAGGAGTGGATCCTACTTGCGCTACCTAGTGCGATGGAGAGGACGGCCCGCTATCGAGGACACATGGATCACGCATGGCGAGTTGCAGCGGATCGATCTGGACCTTCTGGAGAGATACAGGAGCGATGCAGACCCTTACTCGACAGGGTCGAGTTTCTCCCACCCGGGGAGAATTGGTGCGGACACCCGAGCAGTTGAGCGGCGCGACACGCCGAGCCACCGGTACCGCACACGGAGTACGACGCGAGCCACCTCAGCATCCATCTGGCTCAGAGACAGCCTGGAGATGCCCCCTTGAGTCCCGGCATTTATCATATTTAGTTAGACTTTATTTGTGTGATGTGTGTTTATTTCATTTTATTCGGTATGTAATTTTGGTTGTAAGAGGGGTTTATTTGTAAAATGGGACCCCCGGGTCCCACGGGCCCACAGACCCCCTCCCATTGGTCCACCTCAGCTCATGGGCCCCATGTGGGGTCAGTCAACATGTCAAATGGAGGCATCTAGAAGTTTGAATGGTAAAAGGCACATGGGAGACAAGTGGACTTCAAAGTCCAAGGTGGTTACCAAACATGTCCCCCTTGCCATTCTAGTCAATAGCCCCCCCCCCCCCCCTTGTTTTTTTTATTGTAATTTTTGTGTGTGTGTCACACTCAATCCAGGCCACCCATTCCCATCCCCTAGATCCAACGGTGGACAATGGATTTGAGATGTAACACATAAATACTTGTAATTTCCCATTTTGGAGAATTAATGCCATTTGAATTGGAAGAAAATCTTGGAGCTCCAGTTTGGTGCGCCCCCTTCTCCTCTCCCTCTCCCCCTAGGATGCTGTGAAGGTTTCCATTCTGAGGTGTGACTCCTCGTTTATCGGTTCCGACGATCGCCGCCGCCGCCACGAGCCGCCACCGCACCGCCATCGCCATCGTCATCAACGGAGTTCTGCCTATGCAGTACCCCAGCAGCTTGTTCGAAATTCACAAGTCTTCCCCGAGCTCATTTGGCTACCAAATTTGGAGGATTTGTTCCTGGGATGTTTCTCTCCACCCACAAAAATCAGGCCAGCATTCAGATCACGTTTCCTATTTTTTGATTTTCATCCACTCTTCCATTTCGGTTCTGCCAGAGTTCTGTCCAGGTTCAACTCCGTCCTGAGTTTCATGTCTTAGATCTATTTTTTGATTTTTTTTTTAGTTCGCCCAATTTTACTAGGGGTTCCATCCATCCACCCCTTCATCCACATTTTTTCTCAATTTTTTATTCGCCCATCTCATATTTTCTAAAAATCGTTCTCAGACCCATCTACAGTTCTGTCCACCTGTTCCCAGATCCGACCACCAGTCACCCCAAAAATCATAACAAATCGCATCCACCTCCAAATCAAATTCTAAACATAGTCCTAGTTCCGTGGTTTGATTACCTACAACTTTTAAGATGAGCTCGAAGTCTGAATCCAACTGTACGTAGGCGGTCAATGGCCATTTACAGGAAACTGGTATGCTAATATGAGATTTCAGGAGCTATGGAGCAGAGAATTGAAAAATAGTTAAAGCCCAGGTCCGCGCAGGTTCAGAAGAGTCCATTGACCCTAGATTGAAGGATTCCGAATCCTCTTTCCAACGGCGCTGGTTTCGTCGCATTCCGGTAACGGGGCTGATCGCAACGGCCATTTTCGTCGGAGCGCGCGCTGCTGAAACAGCAACATCAGCTCGTGGACAGCATCCTCTCCACTTGGGAACCGGGGCACCCGGCCTCCGGTGAGTGTCGTCGGCTGACCGCCGTCCAGGGAAGCGTGCTGCCAGGGGTCCCCATTACAGTGGGACCCACCCCGCCAGACCCGGAGGATAGGACAGCGTGTGGGCCCCACAGCCCATTGATTTCGCTGTCCGGAAAGCACGAGAAAGCGGAGTTCGGCGCGTCGAGACGACATCAAGATGCTGCCCGTCAACCTGATTTGCGTGATCCCCGGGGCCCACATGTGACCTTTTACCTCCCTGCGTGGAGTGGGTCGAATCTCTTTATACCGCTGTGAATTATGTTAACCGGGGGTCCGTAAGTCAGCCGGGGTGTCTTCGCCACACCGGGTGCGTGGAGGTAAAGGTCTTAACTCCTTGGCGTTACATTGCTTAGCTAGTATACGGTCTTAGGCCGCTGCCGAGCGTGTAGGTACTAGCCCGTGTGTCCATGTCACCGCTGTGAGAGTGAGAGTGACCCATCCCGCGACTCGATCCGAGTCCAGAAGTTGAGTCGGACTACCCTTGACCTCCGCCGGTTCCTTAACCGCGCACGATCCGCGCTTTCCCTCGCTTGGGACGACGAGTGAGCTTCCACTTATGTTAGCGACGTTTCGCCACTAGGAGCTCGTAGTGTCGGGCTTAGTGTCTCCTTGGTGTGTGTTGCTGGTCGCGTCCACATCTAGAGTCTGAGGTCCACCCCACGTAGAGTCGCCTCCCGTGTCCGTCCCGCATCAAAAGAGCAGTGGACGATCGTCCCTGCTTTGATCCCCAACACCTCCTCCTCTTTTGTTCTTTGTTTTCCCCCTCTCCGTTCTTTTGTTCTTTGGTTTTCTTCCTTGCCTATAGCCTTGGCTCAGGCATGTTTTGTAATGTGTACAGATGGCCATGGCCCTTGGTTCCCCATGAATGAAGATCATCCCCCCCCTTCTTGGGTTTTCTCTTCGTCTCTTTATTTTGGGCCACAGTGCGTTCGATTGTCTTTCCGACATTTGCATTCATCCCTCCTCCCAACGGTTTCCACCGTGTGTGGTGCCATCTTGAATGGTTTGAGGTCACGAACCTCCCCTCCCCTGAAGCCCAGTACCTTCATCAGTGTCTGCCCCTTGAGCCTCTCTCCCTCTTGCCGGAAGCCCCTGTGGTTTGACCGGTCTAACACCTCGCCCCGTTAGTCAGCGGGCCAATCCCTTTTGGGGCCCTGTCCGGTGCGCCTGCACCTTCCTCCAGCGGCACACCCTCCTGGCACTTGGCCGGTACACCCAGGGTGGCCCTCAGCGGCACACCCTTCCGGCCCTTTGCCGGCACACACATATCAGCTCCCCAGCAGTACACTTCCACCTTCCTTCAGCGGCACACCTGGCCTTGCCCTAGCCCGGTACACCCCTTTGAAGCGCCCTGTGTTTGTCCTTGGCCAGTACGCCTTGACTGACCCCCAGCCCACCCTGTCCAGTCTTAGAGATCTTCGGCTCGTTGTTTTCCCCATGTTTACCGAGGTTTTATTAAGGTGTTGCTGCCCTCAGGCGCCCACCTCCAGTTGTCGGGTTCCGCCACTCCATGTGGGCGCGTTCCCTTATCTCCCTTACGCTCGGGTCAAGGGGAGATGCTGCCGAATTTTTGTTAGAAACAATAACATACTAAAAGGATAAAAGGAAGCAACAAACAAATGGGGTAATAACGAATCAAAAGGCAAGAGAAGGCAACAGACAAACGAAGAGAACAACAGTAGAACGCTTCAACTAAGACAAGGGAATCGTAATTAACATAAAGAGAGCCAAATCAAACGACAACTAAACAACTTGGACATTCGTCCTCATGGGAGAAAGAATGGAAATTGATCAAGAGAAGAAAAGGAGAAACCCATGCAAACTTAATAAAAATCGGAAAAGAAGAAAAGAAAAGCCTTAAAAGAACTAGAGGGAGAGTGGGCCCTCATCGGTATTTCCTCCCTCAGCCCTTCAGCGGTACACCTTTTAGCCCTTCAGCGACACACTCCTCAGCCCTTCAGCGGTACACCATTTTAGCCCTTCGGCGGCACACTTCCTCAGCGCCTCAGCGGTACACTCCGGTCGCCTTCCAGCGGCACTCTCCGTAAGTGCCCCAGCGGCACACTCACCTCCACCTACCTCCAGCGGCACGCCCTTGGCCCTCAGCGGCATGCTCCCCTGGCCCTCAGCGGCACACGCCCTTGGCCCTCAGCGACACGCTCCCCTTGCCCTCAGCGGCACGCCCTTGGCTCTCAGCGGCACGCTCCCCTGACCCTCAGCGGCACGCTCCTTCGGCCCTCAGCGGCACGCTCCCCTGGCCCTCAACGGCACGCTCCCCTGGCCCTCAGCGGCACACTCCCTTGACCCAGCGGTACACCAGAAATAATGATAATAATAAAGATAATAAGCTAAAAGAAAACGTAATAAATAAACAAATAATGATACAAAAAATAAAATAATGACAATAACAGCAAACTCAAAAGAAGAGGGAGAAATAATAACAAACAATAATGATAATAATAATAATAAATAATAACAAATTCAAAAAATGAATAAGTAAATAAGAATAATAAAGGAATAAGTAATAATAATAATAAGCTTAAAAAATAATAATAATAAATAGACAAATAAACGATAACAAAAATAAATGAATAATAATAACAAACTCAAAAAGAATGATAAATAAATAAATGATAACCAAAATAAATAATAGCAACAAACTTAACGAAACCCGACAAGCAAATGAATGATAATAAAACGAACAAACAACAAAAACAAACCTAACAATAACAATAATGAATGAATAAATCATGAGAAAAAATAAATAAATAGTAATAACGAACTCATTCAAAGATATACATAAATCAACAAATAATAATGATAAAATTCTAAATAATAATAAAACGATGAGATCCGCTTCGCAGCCTCGTTCTCCTCGAGACCCGGTATAAAGGGAATATTGACGCCGCCCCTCCAAGTCGGATTCGGACCTTGGGAGCCATCCCGATACGGTCATAACCCGACATTGCTTTGGGCCGATAGCCCATCAAACCGGACGCTTTCCTGTTGGGATTTGCTCCCGCTCTTTGATTGAGATTGCCGTGAACTCGGCATACATTTGAACGGCTTTGTCTCCGTTTACGTCGTACCTTCGATACGGACCTTTATCCGAACATAAAATGGTCCGTGAGCGACCAACAAGATCTGAACGGAACGAGATGGCTCTTGTCATCCCTGGACCCTTCCATGGGAATATCAATAAGACCTCCGTGGGCCACACTTAGACCTCGGGCCTATCCCGATCATGGTCATCGTCTGGCTCATATCCTCGGTCTACAGCCCGCTCCTTTCGAACACGTTTTCGGTTCTAGAGACTAGTCCCGGAACTCTCCCCCGTTGCCCTCCGGCACCGAAAATATTAATGATGCCCGCGCAAGTCTCGTTCGGACCACGGGAGGCGCCCCCGGTATGGTCCTGACTCGATCTCGCACTGGGCCAATAGATTCACTGGTTTCCGGCTACAATAACCGAGATTCAACCGAATGTTTTCAGTGTCTCGGAATAATAAACTTGCCGTATCCCGGCATGCATATGTTCCAGGTCCTCCCGCGACGATTACAATATTCTCAAGCTGGACTCCCGTCCGAATATTAAACGGTCTCCGGAATGACCGACATGTGTCGAACGCCCGCTTCTCCAGACACAGGGCTTTTCAGCCGATTCAAGGGATACTCCCTCGTCGCCCCTTGGCACCGGAAATATTAATGACACTCATGCAAGTCTTGTTTCGACCGCGGGGGGCCCACCGCAGTATGGTCGCAGCTTGCTCTTGCACCGGGCCAACAGATTTACTGGTTTCCGATCGTTCTAACCGAGGTTTAGCCGAACGTTTTTTCGTTCTCCTGAACAATAAATTGCCATATCCTGCCATACATATGCTCCGGTCTTCCCGCGACGATCGCGCTTTTCCCAAGACGGACACTCGTCCGAACATTAAATGGTCAGCACACGACCGACATGATCTCGAATGGTTTTCTTCCCGCCTTCGCACGAGGATTTCAATACCACCTAATATACCTTTTATGCAAATTAATTTCCTGGCCATGAGGCCCTGAATCCCGGCGATTAATCAAGGGTGTTCCCTCGTATGGGGGATGTAAATGACGCCGTGACCTTTATGGCGCGGCGGGTTTTTGTCCCGACACGAACCATACAATCGTCTGATGAAGTCAGATCGAGCGCACCATGGGCTCTTTGGAGCCCGAATAAATTGTCACTTCGGTGACTGGCATGCCCACGCACTTAACAGATGAATAAACCATCCGAATAAACGAAGAACTCAGTAAGCATGTCGAAAAGTGCGTCCACATAGCGTCCTACCGAGGAAGAAAACTAGCTAGAGGGCCTGGCTCAGGCGAGAGTCAGTGTGTGCACACGTGGTCAGAGGCTGTGGACTGACACTGACGGGTGTCACTCTGACTGGTCACTTGGTTTGGTACTGTTTACGCGCTAAGCTTGTCGTGTTGTCGACTGCGAGTGCTTGAGACGCAGTATAAGTCGTCAGTGGACGCATCTGGTTTCTGCTCCCAGTGGTTGTTCTACTCCCTGCTGCTTGGATTAGTTAAGGCATATTCTACTGGTAGATTTAGTTTCTGTCATTTGGACTTACTCGTTATTGGCATGTATTAGCTGTTATACCTATTTAGTTCGAGTTTACAGCTTTACTGTGATTAGTTTATTCATGCCAATACCTGTTAATTCATTTAAATGCATGCTCTAATTGTCTTTATTTATGCATGTATGCTTGTTTAGTGCGAGGCAGGGATCCGCGTGACCCCTACTGAGTCTGGCTGTGACTCACCCTTCTTCTTTCAGGTCAGCCGCGCCCGCCGTCTCCCGGTGTTTTGTGAGTTGCTCGGAGACCGTTCTTAGCCGCCAGCAGTAGACGGGTCATCCTTGTGGGCCTTTGTTGTACTTTTGCCGGGGTATACCCCGTGTAGTTGTACCTTATGGACTAGTACTTTTGTGTCTCTAGACTAGTTTATATATATATCACTCTGGTTATTTTGAATTGCTTCCGCACTTTGTTAAAATTTATTGCTTAATCTAATATGCGCGCTTGTGATTGCAATTCGTTATACATCCCCTCGACAAACTTCACTAACCCTTCAGGGGCCTCATCAGCCTCTTGGGTGGCTTCCCCAGTTCCTGGTATCGGTGTATCGATGTTATCGGTATATCGATATCCGGCGCTCTGGGTTGTCACAGTTGGTATCAGAGCGGAGTTGAGGATTTGTATAAGGAATTGGAATTTGCAACTTGTCCAGAGCTAGTCCTTCGTGTTGTCTATTGCTGGCTTAGGTTGTTTTCTGCGTGATTGATGTGATTTCTGTTGTTTTCTATTTTTCGGCAGTACAAGATGCCGCCTCGTCGAGGAAGACCTCCTCGAGTTCCTCGAGCTCCCCGAGTTGCGCCTAGAGAAGAAAGTGGTTCTGCACCTCCTCCTGCAGTTCATGTTGTTCCTCCTCCAGTGCCAGTCGTTGCTCCTCAGATTGAAGTGCCTGGTAGTCGAGGCAAGGCTTTGAAAGAATTTCTCCTATTCAATCCGCCTGCCTTCGATGGACAAGCTGATCCAGAGGTTGCGAGGCAGTGGCTAGATGCAATTGATCGCGTATTCCTGTCTATGGAGTGCGCTGAAGATGAGAAGGTTATGCTTGCTGTGTTTCAACTCCAAGGTACAGCCATTACGTGGTGGAAAGCCGAGTGGCAGATTGCGTTTCACTCTAGACCTCTTCGGTAGATCACATGGGCAGAGTTTGTTGCTGCTTTCGAGCGTGCCTACACTCCTGCCTGCTTGCAGATGGCTAAAATGTATCAATTTATGGAGCTGACTCAGGGTAGCATGACTGTGCTTCAGTATCGGAACAAGTTTATGGAATTGGGTCAATATGCGCCCCATGTACTGGCTAATGAAGCTTTGAAGACACAGCAGTTCTTGCGTGGATTGAGGCCTGAACTTAAATTGCCCTTGATCGCGAGTCGTGTTGCTGATTTAGATGGTGCGTGCCAGGCAGCTGTGGCACTTGAGCTAGAGATGGCGAGACCAGGTGGATATCCGCAGGCGGGGTCAGTTCAGCCGACAGCTCAGTTTCAACTAGCTTACCGACCGCCAGTGTCAGGTGTTCCCTCGGTCCAGTCAGAGGTTAGCAGTGCTTTTTCCCCTTCCAAGCCCAAGTTTAAGAGGTTCAAGAGGAAGAAGAAGTTTTTCCAGCAGCCATCGTCTGGTACAGATTCTGTTCAGCAGCCGATAGCACCTTCTTCTCAGACTCGTCAGAGTTCTGCTGTCAGTCAGCCATGGACGTGTCGGAGATGCGGTGGTCACCATAAGGGTCAGCCGTGTTCTCTTCCAGTGGTCTGTTTTCGCTGTGACCAGCCTGGTCACGTGGTTCGAGATTGCCCGTTGAGGCCGAAGCAATTGCAAGCTCCTCAGTTCTCTCAGCCTCAGCAGTCGCAATTCAGACCTCCTCCTGTACCTCAAACTCAACAACAGTTCTATTCTCAAGCGTCGGCGTCTTCTCAGCAATCTTCAGCCAGATCGAAGAAGCAGAAAGGAAAGGTTTCTCATATGACTAGAGCTGAAGCGGTTGCATCCCATCTGGTGGAAGGTACGATTATGCTTTATGGTCATTCAGCTCGTGTCTTATTTGATTCTGGTGCTTCTCACTCTTTTATTTCTGAGGATTTCGTGGCATGTATTGAGGAGCCGACATCAGAAATGACTTGTGAGCTATTTGTCGAGTTGCCTTCTGGGGATTTCATGATTACACCTTTGTGTTTAGAAGAGTCTCCTGTTATGATTGATAATCATCAGTTGCCGGCGAGATTGTATGCGTTGTAGCTGGCAGATTATGATATTATTCTGGGAATGGATTGGTTGGAGCAGTATGGAGCTGTGGTTGACTGCAGATTGAAGAAAGTCTATTTTCAGCCTCAGGGAAAATCAGCTTTTTATTTCCAAGGTATTCGATCCCGTTCTTCTCGCATGATTATTTCTGCTATTCGAGCCTATAGGTTGCTTGGTGCAGGTTGCCAGGGATTCTTAGCTTTTGTGGTTGCTGTTGAGAAACCACGACAGGATGTCGGTGATATTCCTGTTGTCTGTGAGTTCCCTGATGTGTTTCCTGACGAGTTGTCGGGCTTGCCTCCAGAACGAGAGATTGAAATGGTGATTGAACTGATTCCGGGTACAGGCCCGTTAGCAAAGGCACCGTACCGAATGGCTCCAGCTGAACTTAAAGTACTGCGAGCACAGCTACTTGAATTGCTGGAAAAAGGCTATATTCGCCCCAGTTTTTCCCCGTGGAGTGCTCCAGTGTTATTTGTGAAAAAGAAAGATGGAAGCCTGAGACTTTATATTGATTACAGACAGCTGAATCAGGTGACTATCAAGAACAAATATACGCTTCCCAGGATTGATGATTTGTTTGACCAGTTACAGTCTGCTACTATCTTTTCACGGATTGACCTCCGGTCTGGCTACTTTCAGTTGCGAATCCGGGAATCTGATGTGGAGAAGACAGCTTTCAGTACTCGGTATGGTCACTTTGAATTTCTGGTAATGCCGTTTGGATTGACGAGTGCCCCAGCAGCTTTCATGGACCTAATGCAGCGTATCTTTCGTCCATTTCTCGATCAGTTCGTGGTGATCTTTGTTGATGATATTCTGATCTACTCTGCTTCTGATGAAGATCATGTACAGCATTTGAGGATCGTTATGCAGACTCTAAGAGATCACGAGCTTTATGCGAAGTTCAGTAAATGTGAATTCTGGCTTCGGGAAATTCATTTTCTTGGCCACGTGATTTCGGGTGATGGAGTAGCAGTGGACCCTGCAAAGATTGAAACTGTTTTGAATTGGCAGAGACCGAGAACTGTAACAGAGATTAGAAGCTTCTTAGGTTTGGCTGGGTATTATCGAAGATTCATCCAGGATTTTGCAAAGATTGCAGCACCTATGACTAGACCGACTCGTAAAGATGTGCCGTTTGTCTGGTCGGATCAGTGTGAGGAGAGCTTTATTGAATTAAAAAGGCTCTTGACTTCTTCTCCAGTGTTGATTTTGCCTTCCGGCTCGGGTGGATTTATGGTTTGCACAGATGCTTCTCGAGTGGGTTTAGGTGCAGTGCTGATGCAACATGGTCAGGTTATTGCATATGCATCTCGGCAATTGAAACAGCATGAAGAAAATTATCCCACGCATGATCTGGAGCTAGTTACAGTTGTATTTGCCTTAAAGATCTGGAGACATTATCTGTATGGTGAGAAATTTCAGATTTTTACTGATCATCAGAGTTTATAGTATATATTCTCCCAGAAAGATCTAAATCTCAGGCAGAGGCGATGGATGGAATACATGAAAGATTATGACTTTACACTCTCCTATCAGCCGGGTAAAATGAATGTTGTGGCTGATGCTCTGAGCAGGAAGGTGCAAGTCAATCATCTGTTGCTTCATGAATGGAAATTGTGGGAACAGCTTCCGAGCGAGGCATTCAGTGTAGAGATTCCTGCCGATCCGAAGATGGCAGTTTGTGCTAGCTTGGTTTTGGGTTCAGCTTTATATCAGCAGATTCAAGAAGCCCAGCAAGCTGATTCTGATTTGGCCCGTGATGTATCAAGATATGATGTGGAATTTGATGATGAGCTGGTTGTCAGTTTCCAGAGCAGATTATATGTCCCCGCTGTTGATGCATTGAGACTTGAGGTTCTGAGTGAAGCCCATGGTTCCCGTTTTGCTATTCACCCAGGTGTCACTAAGATGTATCAGAATTTGAAAAAGCAGTTCTGGTGGCCAGGTATGAAGTCAGACGTGGCTGTGTTTGTTTCTAAGTGCTTGACTTGTCAGCAGGTTAAAGTGGAACATCAAAAGCCAGGTGGTTTGCTTCAGCCGTTAGAGATTCCTATGTGGAAATGGGACCATGTTACTACAGATTTTGTGGTGGGTTTGCCTTGGACTTCTCAAGATTTTAATGGTATCTGGTTGCTTGTCGACAGATTGACTAAAACTGCCAGATTATTGCCAATTAAGGTTGCTTGGAATGTGCAGAGGTTGGCCGAACTTTATGTGCAGAAGATCGTGCCACTGCATGGAATTCCAATTTCACTTGTGTCAGATCGTGATCCACGTTTTACCTCCGGCTTCTGGCGTAGTTTCCAGAAAGCTTTGGGCACTGAGTTAGCCTTCAGTTCAGCGTATCATCCGCAGTCAGATGGACAGTCAGAGAGGACTATTCAGACTCTGGAAGACATGCTGAGATCGTGTTGCCTTGACTGGCAAGGTTCGTGGAGTCAACATTTGCCACTTGTTGAATTTGCTTATAATAATAGTTTTCACTCCAGTATTGGCATGGCTCCTTATGAAGCACTGTATGGTCGTCCTTGTCGTACTCCTCTAAACTGGTTTGATGTAGGGGATAGACTTTTGACGGGACCTGACATGGTGCAGCAGTGTTCAGATGTGGTTCGTCTGATTCGACAGAGATTGTTGATGGCTCAGAGTCGACAGAAAAGTTATGCAGATCAGCGCAGACGTCCACTACAGTTTGAGCCAAGAGATATGGTGTTTTTTAAGGTATCTCTGATGAAAGGTGTTTCCAGGTTTGGGAAACATGGAAAGCTCAGTCCGCGTTATGTTGGCCTGTTTCCTATTGTTGAAGCTGTGGGTCAGGTAGCTTATCGATTGCAACTACCAGCGGCTATGCAAACTATTCATGATGTGTTCCACGTCTCTCAGTTGAGGAAGTATGTGCCAGATGCTTCTCATGTTCTCGATGATTCAGTTTGGCCCGAAGTGACTGCTGATTTGTCTACGCCAGAGTTTCCTATCAGAATTGAAGACCGTCGTGAGAATCGGTTGAGAAATAAGGTTATCCCTCTGGTAAGAGTTACTTGGCAGCGTCACTCTGGTATTGAGTCTACTTGGGAACGTGAAGATGAGATGCGTCAGCTTTTTCCTTTCTTATTCCAGTGAGGTATAATTCTTTTCTCAGTTTCCTCCTTATCCGTTGTTGTAAATTTCGAGGGCAAAATTTCTATTAGGAGGGAGGGATTGTGAGGCCCGTGCCTTAGTGGATCCCTAGTGGTTTGGATCTAATATTTATTCTGGAATTTCTGGCTATTTTCCTGGATTTTTAGGAATTTTTCTGGTATTTTTCTGGATTTATTTGGATTTAATTGAGGGTTATTAGAAATTAATAAGATTTTAATATATATAATAATTATATTATATATATATTAATTTTATTATTTTCTTTTTCTCTCACCCTCACCCCCTCTCTCTCCCTCGTCGATCTCATTCTCACCCCCTCTTTCTCTCTCCTCCGCGATCGTCTCTTCCCCTCTCCTTGGGTTGCAGGCGTATCGACGACGGATTGAGGCGTGGTTGGCGCCTGTGGATTCCTCGCGTCGAGAGGAACGCGTGGGTACCCATCTTGGAGTGGTTCGGTGATCATGGGAGCGGGACGGTGTGTGAAGGCCCGGTGAACCCTCCTCCTTGCATGCGGCTTTTCCGACCGTTTCAGCTTGATCGAGGTAGGGGGATGGAATCCTGAGCTCGCTAGGATTATTTCCTATAGCATGTTTTCGTGTTTGAAACCCCGTGGCATGCATATTGGTTATTTTCCATTGTTAATGCCTAAGCTTTGATCTTCATGTTTAAGCTATTGTAGGCCTTGCATGTGATGTTTTTAGTTGGTATATTATTGTTTAGGACTTGTGGTTTGACAGGAAATAGGTTTTTTCGACGTTACCCGACGATTTCTATCGTCCGAGAGGGAACCGGTTTTCAAACCTAACCCGTCCGTGACCCAGGTGGTGTGATGGTCCTTCCAGGAACCGTCACATGCTTAACGGTCCTTGGAGGACGCGTTATATCAATGTAACGGCCCGTTGACGGGCCGTTACATTGAGAGTAACGGTGGGGCTCCCATCCGTTACTCGCCCGTTGATTTGCGTTGACCGGGTGAGGCGGTTAACCTGACGGCCAGTCGGCCGACAGTCAGGGTGCCCCGACGCGCCTGGGCGAGCGCGTCATATCACCTGCAAACAGTTTTGGAGCGCTGTGCGTTGGTTTTGGCCTCGGGTGGATGTAACGGCCAGGGCCCAACGCGTTACAGTTAATATAACGCGCTGCGCCCCGACCGTTAGGTCCTGTGACGGCGTGGCCGTGGGCTGTCACACCCCCTTCTCGCGGTTTGAGGCTGGAGCTCCAGAGGTTGTAACGGCTAGGGACGGATGCGTTATAATCGATGTAACGCGCCAGTCCACGACCGTCACTTACCTGTGACGCGGTGGCAGCATACCGCCACTTGCCTGTCAGATTCAAAAAGTCGCCGGCTTATTCTTTACGCATTCCAAAATGTTTATATGCCATGCTTATGTTATCTTATTATATAATGGCATGTTTGTGAATCCCAATAGAGTAGCTTTTCTTTCCTTGCAATGGAGCCACTGTTGTTGCCCTAAGGTCTGTTGAGTACCGACCCGCTTGGGGATAGCGGAGGGGTGTTCCCGTACACGGTTTGTAAGCTAGTTCCGTGGGCTCCCGGCCAACGGTAGCGTCCTACCGAGGGAGAAAACTAGCTAGAGGGCCTGGCTCAGGCGAGAGTCAGTGTGTGCACACGTGGTCAGAGGCTGTGGACTGACACTGACGGGTGTCACTCTGACTGGTCACTTGGTTTGGTACTGTTTACGTGCTAAGCTTGTCGTGTTGTCGACTGCGAGTGCTTGAGACGCAGTATAAGTCGTCAGTGGACGCATCTGGTTTCTGCTCCCAGTGGTTGTTCTACTCCCTGCTGCTTGGATTAGTTAAGGCATATTCTACTGGTAGATTTAGTTTCTGTCGTTTGGACTTACTCGTTATTGGCATGTATTAGCTGTTATACCTGTTTAGTTAGAGTTTACAGCTTTACTGTGATTAGTTTATTCATGCCAATGCCTGTTAATTCATTTAAATGCATGCTCTAATTGTCTTTATTTATGCATGTATGCTTGTTTAGTGCGAGGCAGGGATCCGCGTGACCCCTACTGAGTCTGGCTGTGACTCACCCTTCTTCTTTCAGGTCAGCCGCGCCCGCCGTCTCCCGGTGTTTTGTGAGTTGCTCGGAGACCGTTCTTAGCCGCCAGCAGTAGACGGGTCATCCTTGTGGGCCTTTGTTGTACTTTTGCCGGGGTATACCCCGTGTAGTTGTACCTTATGGACTAGTACTTTTGTGTCTCTAGACTAGTTTATATATATATCACTCTGGTTATTTTGAATTGCTTCCGCACTTTGTTAAAATTTATTGCTTAATCTAATATGCGCGCTTGTGATTGCAATTCGTTATACATCCCCTCGACAAACTTCACTAACCCTTCAGGGGCCTCATCAGCCTCTTGGGTGGCTTCCCCAGTTCCTGGTATTGGTGTATCGATGTTATCGGTATATCGGTATCCGGCGCTCTGGGTCGTCACACCAATAGTCAAAAAGCTGTCGGCCTAGAAGCCATTGGTGGGGTAGCTGTCGGCTTAGAAACTGATAATGAGGAAGCTATCGGCCTGGAGGCCGATGATTGGACATCCTTCGGTTGAAGCCCCGACGGCTGATCATCTGTCGGCTTGAAGCCCCGATGGCTGAATATTTATCGGTTTAACACCCCGATGGCGGAACATCTTTCGGTTGAAGCCCTGATGACTGAATGGCTTTCGATTTAACGCCCCGATGGCGGAATGGCTTTCGGTTTAACGCCCCGACGGCGAAATGGCTTTTGGTTTAATGCCCCGATGGTGGAAATGGCTTTCGGTTTAATGCCCCGACGGCAGAATGTCTTTCGGTTTAACTCCCCGATAGCGGAATGTCTTTCAGTTTAACCCCCCGATGGCGGAATGTCTTTCGGTTTAACGCCCTGATGGCAGAATGGCTTTTGGTTTAACGCCCCGATGGCAGAAATGTCTTTTAGTTTAATGCCCCAATGGCAGAATGTCTTTCGGTTTAACGCCCCGATGGCGGAATGTCTTTCGGTTTAACGCCCCGGTGGCGGAATGTCTTTCGATTTAACGCCCCGATGGCGGAATGTTTGTCAGCTTGGACCAAAGGTCGTGACGCCGACCACATGAGAAGTCTATTTGTTGGATGGCTGAAGGCCGAAGGGAAAGGACCACGTTCGCCTCATGACTTTCTTTCCTTTCTTCTCTTCTTCTTTTGTGTGAGGAGGTGGGTTCGAAGACCATGTCTACCTTGTGACTATTCTTTCTTTGCTGCTCTTCCCTTTTTGTTGTGAAGAGGCGGGTGCAAAGACCACGCCCGCCTCCTGACTGTTCTTTCTTTTCTACTCTTCTTCTTCTCCTTTTTTTTATTGTGAAGAGGCGGGTGCAAAGACCACGTCCGCCTCATGACTGTTCTTTTTGTTCTGCTCTTCTTTTCTCATTAATACCCCCAGATCGGGGTGTATATTTCTTAATGTGCCCCCAAGTTAGGGTGTAGCTTTTCTTCATCTTCCCCCTAGGTCGAGAGGGTATGACTCTTTGCTTTTGTGCCCCCAGGCGGGGCATATTCTTCATGGCTTCTATGCCCCCGTGGCGGGGTATGTTTCTTCTTCAAACGCCCCTAAGCCGGGGTGTATTCCTTATGGCTTCTATGCCCCCCGCGGCGGGGTATGTTTCTTCTTCAAATGCCCCTATGTCGGGGTGTATTTTTTTTGTTTTTTATGCCCCCCGGGACGGGGTGTATTCTTGCTTCAAATGCCCCTAAGCTGGGGTGTAAATTCTTACTTCTTCTACCCCCCACACTGGGACGTGTTTGCTTCTTGCGCACCCAAGGTGGGGTGTGTTTCTTTCTTTGTGTGCCCCCGAGTCGGGTTGTATTTCTCTTCATGTGTCCCCGAGTCGGGGCGTAGCTTTTTTATTTCGTATGCCCCCATACGGGGTATGTTTCTGGCTTCCTGTGCACCCAAGGCAGCATGTGTTTCTTCTTCATGTGCCCCCAAGTCAGGGTGTAACTTCATGCTTCTTATGCCCCCAGGCCGGGGTGGATTCTGCTTCTTTGCTTCCGTGCCCCCAGGCGGGGTGTATTTGCTTCTCGTGCACCCCGGGCGGAGTGTGTTTCTTTCTTTCTATGCCCCTAGGCCGGGGTGTGTTTCACTTTTTGTGCACCCAAGACAGGGCGTGGATTCTGCTTCTTTTGCACCCAAGGTGGGATGTGTTTGTTTCTTTGTATGCCCCCGAGTCGGGTTGTATTTCTCTTCATGTGCCTTTAGGCCGGAGCGTAGCTTTCTTCATATGCCCCCAGGTCGGGGTGTATTTCTCTTCATGTGCCCCGAGGTCGGGGCGTATTTATTTATTTTTATATGTGCCATCCGGGCCGGGGCGCAACTCTTTGTCTTCATACCCCGAGACTGGGGTACATTTCTTGCTTCTTATGCCCCCATGGCGGGGTGGATGCATGCTTCATGTGCCCCCATATCGGGGTATATTTCTTCATCAAATACCCCTAAGCCGGGGTGTATCTTTTGTCTCATATGCCCCCCGAGTCGGGGTGTGTTTTGCTTCTTGTGCACCTCGGGCGGAGTGTGCTTCTTTCTTTGTATGCCCCCAGGGCGGGGTGTATTCTTTCTTTGTGTGCCCAGACCGGGGTGACTTCTTCTGCTTCTTGCGCCCCCCAGGGGGGGGTTCGTTTCTCTTCATATGCCCCCAGCACAGGGTGTATCTTTTACTTCTTATACTCTCGGAGCGGGGTGTATTTTTTTTTTCTTTTTTTCACGTGCCCCTAGGTCATGGTGTATTTTTTGCTTCTTACGCCCCTAGACCGGGGTGGATTCTTCTGCCTCTTATGCCCCAGAGTGGGATATCTTTCTCTTCATACTTCTTATGCCCCTGTGGCGGGGTATAGTTGATGAGGGCATCCCTTGCCCCTCCACATTTTCTCCGGACTCGGATTGTTCGTCGACAAGCGCCATTATGTTAGTCATGTATTTTTGAGTCTAGTCATATAATCTTCACATTTTATTTGAGTCAATATCATGTAATTTTCCCTTTATTTGAGTCATGTACCTAGGTTAGTGAGTCATTTTCCTAAGTATTGTGTCATTAGGTTGGTTTGTTAGGCTAGTGGGCCCAATTCATTGGGCTTGGCCCAAGGGCACCCCTATCCCTTCGGTTATTTGTCATTGAGTCAAATGTCAGGGACTTTTGTAGAAATGTGGGTTGCCTATATATAGGACCCCATTCCCCTCATTTTGAAGTAATGAACAATTGAATGAAAATTGAAATCCAATTCCAAATCCCACTAGATCTCTCTCTCTCTCTCACTCTCTCTCTCTAAGGGGTCCCCCCCTCTCTCTCTCTCCCTCCACCCCAATATTCGGAATTTTCTCTCTCCTCTCCATTCACCCCTCATTAAGACCTCTCCCCTTCCCCATACACCCATTTAACTCCCCCCCAACCCAAGGTGGCATCCTCCAATCCACACCCCACCTCCCAACCCCCAACTACCCAACACCACTTCCTAAGCACCCCTTCCTCTCCCCAAGGTTGAAGAGGCTCTTCCCTAAGCCCAAATTCAAATTTCCCTCTCCCTAGGGCAGTGCCCTTCCATCTCCCCACCTCCCAAACCACCCAAAGTCGCAGCCCCCCTTCCCCATACCAGCCAAGTTCACCCTCCACCTCTTACTCTCTTGGCCATCCCCTTCCCCACCCCCTCATCTTCTTCTCATTCAGCCTCTGTTTCAGGCAGTAGAGTTGCAGCGACTTGCAGAGGCAGCCACGACCGTCTCTCAAAGATTCAGGTGGCAAGGCCTACATTTCTGGAATCGTCATCGAGATAGCTTTCCAACGGTGGTGGTCTCTCCGGCTTCCGAGTTCGGAGCTGTCCGGAGGAGCGTCATCTTCAACGACTGCGCAATCTGTCCCAGACTGAAGACCAGAGCGATCTTGGAAGCTGTTCTGCGGTCAACCTTGGAGGAATTCGAGCAAACTTCCTTCTAAAAAATTCTTCTTCGTCTAGTCCTCCATCAGTATCAGAAAGAACGACGCCAATCGCCTGCCCGAGCTATTTGTTCTGAATTATTTCGTCGGAGTGTGCAGTCTGCCACCAGTGGACTCAGGTTCGACCTGTCTTCATTTATCTGGCCACCATTCTCATCTCCGACCTCGGATTGTGGCCCCGTCAACTTCTGCTCGAAGCTACTCCGACCACGATCACGTCACCACTAGTTTCGTTCAATTTGAAGTTTGGGAACGACTGCAGCGCCTTCTAAAATCCACTGCATCAGTTCTGCATCAGTCCGAAGCAGAGTGTTGCTGTCCTGCTCCAGTCACGGGTCCGATCAGCCCTGAGGTCCAGAGCTTCCCAAAAAATTCAGGCATCATCCTCTGTCAGTTGGGAAACTTTTGGCGCAGGTTTAGTCAAGATCTGAGCTCTGTGGAATTTGTGGCAGTGACATCACCGGCCCCCTGTCCAAAAAATCTGAAGGTTGGCAGAACCGGCGGGGATCGTCAAATCGGGTTTCCTTAGCATAAGTCCCCACCCTGCTTGGCCGGCTGAAGGCCCCTCCCTGCATGGAGGTAGTATTAGATGTAATAAGATTAATCCCCACCCCAAGATCACCCCTCCTACGAGAGGTGTAGTGGTGTAATCTTTCCATTTCAGGTTGAAGCGACACCGACGCGGCGTGCGGGTGCAAACCATCGCCTCCCCGCTCGCCCCCGTCTCCGGCCGGAGTCGGCGTCTTCACGCCGGCTAGGTGAGCTCCTGAACATCTCTCATTACTGTAATGGATTTGCTTAGCTTAGTATTGCTATAGTTACTCCGTCGGCGGTAAGAGAGTGTCCGATTTTAAATTGCTACCCAAATTGAGTGACCACCGCGGGCGAGTTGTGAGAGCATCCACTTAACCCACACCCTTGGTGTGTTGGCCGCCCATGATTTGGGCATCCTAGACCCATTTGGGGTTCTCCCCAAGCTAGCCAACCATTGGAGCCTCAAGGTCCCGCCTCGGACCCTCTCCAACATCGCCTAGTCGCCATCGGGCACTAGTGTGCGCCATACGGGTGAGCTCGCTAGTGTGAGTCCGCTGCTCAAACTTGAATGCTTGTAAAATAGGTCCATAGGTGGTGTCACATCAAGTGGTATCAGAGCAAGTTCATAATTTATCTCTATCAAGTTGGTCCTAGGGCATGTCTATGCATTTAGAGTCATCAAGTGCATCACTCTTGTCCCCTAGTATGGCCACCTCATATCGACCTTACCAATCGGCCCACTCCATAAGTCCAAGCCACCAAGAGATGCCTACCACTAACACCCATAACTTCCCTGGCCATGTCAACTACTTCATGAAAGCCTTGACCTATGCCAATGAGCGGCTTGATAACATATCGGGCCGACTCAACCAACTTGGAGAAGATAGGCCCGCCCCAAGGACGGACGATGGGATGGTCCCTTTCCCACTTCCCACCTTTGATGGAACCTCTCCTAGAGAATATTTAGATTGGGAAGCTACAATGGACCAATACTTCACTTGGTATCATATGTCCGAGGATGAAAAGGCATGGGTTGCCAAAATGCAACTTACCAAACGGGCAGAAACTTATTGGATGCAAATTGTCGGGCTAAAGGTACTTAGAAGGGAAACTCCCATCACCACTTGGAAGGACATGAAGGAGCAACTTAGGGCTAGATATGTTTCTCCCTCATACTCAAATCACCAAGACCTAAGGAGCACTTCAACTCCTTCATCCCCACCTAGCCAACCCATGAACCTAATTCCCCATTCCACATCACTTCCCACCTATCCTACCCCAACCACCACACCAGCACCCTACCTACAAACTCCCATCACAACCATATGTCCACAAACCCAATTGGACCCCGTGTCCACCCATCCACCGAGGCCCATAATGGCCACCACCCCCAAACCCAAAACCCCTCACCAAACCCGTACCCCACAAGCCCCCTTGACCACCACCACAAACCCACCATCATCCCCAAAAAGGGACACATCTCCCAAAACAAATCAACCCAAAATCTCTCACCCAACCCACCTCCCACTTCCTACACCAATCTTTCCCCAACCTAGGCCTCCTCTACTTCCCCTTTCTATCCCAACCCAAGCCCATGCTTGTTCACCACCCCGGGTGTGTCATACGCTAGCTATCACCAAACCACCCACCATAGATCCCCCTACTCCATTGGCAATAGAAGTTGCTATCCACACACCTACCCAAGTGGAGAAGGATGCCCATCCGAATCCGCCTCCCAACATAGAGGAAATCCAAAGGCCAAACAACTCACACACCTCTATCCTAGCTCCTCTAGAGACACCCAACCTCACCATAGATAAGTCCATACTCCAATGGCTCAAGAAAGGTTTCACCATTCCTAGTTCACAACCATGCCACCTACCCATGGGATATCAATCCCAAATCATTCCCATTCAGCCACATGTCACTTATCAAACTTCCTATTGTGTGGAAGATTTGGGAGACTTAGTGAACTACCTACATTGGCAAATTCACTTGACCAATATGCTAGCCATGAGACCGTCCGAAACTAACACCATTAGCCTAGCATATCCCACCATTGGCTCCATCACTTCCATCTACACTAATGGCCAAGTTACTAGTGAGATCATCCTCATTCTTCCCATGGAGGAAGAACCTATCCTATTCCACTCCCCAACCATAGAGATCCCAAGTGCTTTGATCGGCCAACACATTAGCAACTTTGGCCCAATTATTGAGGAGGATGACTCACCATTCGGGGACCTTGAGAGCATAGAGTACCCCTACCAAGGTGACCCTTACCATGATCCCTTTAACCCTTTTCTATGGGAGCCTAGATCTCCATGTAACCCACTCACCTTATTCACCACCCACCCTTTCCTACCCCCACCCACCATGTTGGGCCAAGCCCACCTCATCCATGACCCAGGTTACACCATAGGAATCATGACCTTAGGCAACACCCGCCTAGAGATCAAGAAGGTGCCCCACCCTATATCCACCTACCTAGATCCCTTCGACCCTTTTGAGTGGAAGCTCAAAGACCACCCCACCATCTCACATGAGGAAGTCATCTTTGGGAAAGGAATTCATATGTCTTGGCACATCACACCGCTTGGCATGATTAGTCCGTCGGGTACATTCATCCATATCACCCACATGTCAAGAAGAAAACATGAGTGGTCAATATTTGGTTGTAATGGTCCACCATCATTCATCATGAATCTCAAGCATGTTAGGAGCATTCATGGATGTCCGGGTCCTCCAACATTCATCACACTCACTCACAAGAGGGACACCTATGGATGCCCCGGTCCTCCTAAATCCTTCAAAGTCTTCATAACATCAATGCATGATAGGTCTATATGTGGTTGTCCTGGACCCCCTTTGCATACCATACATTGTCAACTCACACCGCATCATAGTACATGGCATATGCATTCAAGCAAGTATCAAGCAACAAGCGGTGGGATTCACAAGAAACGAGCACAAACTCCTAAGCACCACTTTGAGTTCCAAGTTGACAACTTGGCGATGATGGCTTTGGAGTGGCTCTACTTTAGGGTCACCTCCAATATGAGGGCACGAGGACTTGGACCTTGCCAAGTTCTGAGTGGCTTTGGCAACCAAGCTTATGGGTTGAACTTTCAAAAGGGTTTTGGGATTCTCCCCATTTCTCATGTGGCGGATCCAGCACGCTCTAAGGGCACCGCGGTGGATCTTAGTGAGTGCCTCGAACTTACACCTACCCTTGTGAGAGACACCCTCGAAGTGCCACCATAAATAGCCTGAGAGCCCGACGTGAGCACACAGCGGCAATACTAGGCAAGCAAGATCTCATCGCCAGCATGAGGGTATGACCAAGCCACTTTGTCGAGCTGAAGCGCCGTTCCCCGACTATGGTCGCGGGTTGAGTATGGAGATCGTGGATCACCCAGAGCCGCAGTTCGATGTACTACTTCCCTGGTGGACCCATACTCGACGGGGTCGAGTTTTCCCCACCCCGGGGGTATGATGAGGGCATCCCTTGCCCCTCCACATTTTCTCCGGACTCGGATTGTTCGTCGACAAGCGCCATTATGTTAGTCATGTATTTTTGAGTCTAGTCATGTAATCTTCACATTTTATTTGAGTCAATATCATGTAATTTTCCCTTTATTTGAGTCATGTACCTAGGTTAGTGAGTCATTTTCCTAAGTATTGTGTCATTAGGTTGGTTTGTTAGGCTAGTGGGCCCAATTCATTGGGCTTGGCCCAAGGGCACCCCTATCCCTTCGGTTATTTGTCATTGAGTCAAATGTCAGGGACTTTTGTAGAAATGTGGGTTGCCTATATATAGGACCCCATTCCCCTCATTTTGAAGTAATGAACAATTGAATGAAAATTGAAATCCAATTCCAAATCCCACTAGATCTCTCTCTCTCACACTCTCTCTCTCTAAGGGGTCCCCCCTCTCTCTCTCTCTCCCTCCACCCCAATTTTTGGAATTTTCTCTCTCCTCCCCATTCACCCCTCATTAAGACCTCTCCCCTTCCCCATACACCCATTTAACTCCCCCCCAACCCAAGGTGGCATCCTCCAATCCACACCCCACCTCCCAACCCCCAACTACCCAACACCACTCCCTAAGCACCCCTTCCTCTCCCCAAGGTTGAAGGGGCTCTTCCCTAAGCCCAAATTCAAATTTCCCTCTCCCTAGGGCAGTGCCCTTCCATCTCCCCACCTCCCAAATCACCCAAAGTCGCAGCCCCCCTTCCCCATACCAGCCAAGTTCACCCTCCACCTCTTACTCTCTTGGCCATCCCCTTCCCCACCCCCTCATCTTCTTCTCATTCAGCCTCTGTTTCAGGCAGCAGAGTTGCAGGGACTTGCAGAGGCAGCCACGACCGTCTCTCAAAGATTCACGTGGCAAGGCCTACATTGCTGGAATCGTCATCGAGATAGATTTCCAACGGTGGTGGTCTCGCCAGCTTCCGAGTTCGGAGCTGTCCGGAGGAGCGTCATCTTCAACGACTGCGCAATCTGTCCCAGACTGAAGACCAGAGCGATCTTGGAAGCTGTTCTGCGGTCAACCTTGGAGGAATTCGAGCATACTTCCTTCTACAAAATTCTTCTTCGTCTAGTCCTCCATTAGTAGCAGAAAGAACGACGCCAATCGCCTGCCCGAGCTATTTGTTCTGAATTATTTCGTCGGAGTGTGCAGTCTGCCACCAGTGGACTCAGGTTTGACCTGTCTTCATTTATCTGGCCACCATTCTCATCTCCGACCTCGGATTGTGGCCCCGTCAACTTCTGCTCGAAGCTACTCCGACCACGATCGCGTCACCACCAGTTTCGTTCAATTTGAAGTTCAGGAACGACCGCAGCGCCTTCTGCAATCCACTACATCAGTTCTGCATCAGTCCGAAGCAGAGTGTTGCTGTCCTGCTCCAGTCGCCGGTCCGATCAGCCCCGAGGTCCAGAGCTTCCCAAAAAATTCAGGCATCATCCTCTGTCAGTTGGGAAACTTTTGGCACAGGTTTCGTCAAGATATGAGCTCTGTGAAATTTGTGGCAGTGACATCACCGGCCCCCTGTCCAACAATTCTGATGGTTGGCAGAACCGGCGGGGATCGGCAAATCGGGTTTCCTTAGCATAAGTCCCCACCCCGCTTGGCCGGCTGAAGGCCCCTCCCTGCGTGGAGGTAGTATTGGTTGTAATAAGATTAATCCCCACCCCAAGATCACCCCTCCTGTGAGAGGTGTAGTGGTGTAATCTTTCCATTTCAGGTTGAAGCGACACCGACGCGGCGTGCGGGTGCATACCCTCGCCTCCCCGCTCGCCCCCGTCTCGGGCCGGAGTCGGCATCTTCACGCCGGCTAGGTGAGCTCCTAAACATCTCTCATTGCTGTAATGGACTTGCTTAGCTTAGTATTGCTATAGTTACTCCGTCGGCGGTAAGAGAGTGTCTGATTTTAAATTGCTACCCAAATTGAGTGACCACCGCGGGTGAGTTGTGAGAGCATCCACTTAACCCACACCCTTGGTGTGTTGGCCGCCCATGATTTGGGCATCCTAGGCCCATTTGGGGTTCTCCCCAAGCTAGCCAACCATTGGAGCCTCAAGGTCCCGCCTCGGACCCTCTCCAACATCGCCTAGTCGCCATCGGGCACTAGTGTGCGCCATACGGGTGAGCTCGCTAGTGTGAGTCCGCTGCTCAAACTTGAATGCTTGCAAAATAGGTCCATATGTGGTGTCACATCAATAGTCCTTGCTCCTTATGCCCCTCGAGTGGGGTGTATTTCCTTCTTCATACGCCCTCCGGGAGGGGTGCAGTTTCTTGCCTCTTATGCCCCCACGGCGGGGTATATTTCTCTCCGAATACCCCTGAGCCGAGGTGTATCTTTTACTTCTTATGCCCCCGGGCTGGGGTATATTTCTCTTCATGTGCCCCTAAGCCGGGGTGTAGCTTTCTTCATATGCCCCCAGGTCGGGGTGGATTCTGCTTCTTTTGCACCCAAGGTGGGGCATGTTTCTTTCTTTGTATGCCCCCAGGCCGGAGTGTATTCTTGCTTCTTATGCCCCCATAGCGGGATATGTTTCTTCTGCTTCTTGCGCCCCCCCCCCAGGGCGGGGTGCGGTTTATTTTGCCCCTTATGCCCCCACGACGGGGTATATTCCTTGCTTCTTATGCCCCCGTGGCGGGGTAGAGTCTTTGCTTCTTATGCCCCCATAGCGGGGTAGATGCATGCTCTCTTCGGGAGTCGTGGCCGTGCTCGGCCTCATTGCTATAAAGCATTCCCCACGGCGGGCAGGAATTCATCAAGCTACAGTTGCGGCTTGTTGGATCTTCTAATAGCCACTCGAGGGACCGTCTTATGCCGGATAGGGGCAGCAGGAAGGTGGAACGGGTCGGGGCCTTGCACCACGGGCTTGGACCCTCCTAGAGCCGGGCGGGAGGCCGGCCTTCTTCTTGTTCGTTTGGTCGGCAATGCCTGCCAACTTCCTTTTTGTCATCTCTTTTCTTCTCTCTCTTTTTTTGCATAATAGACCAAGGCGGGTGCACAAGAGAGCGCTCACCCTCTCAAGGAGGGGACGAGTGGTTCGCTCCACCGCATCAATCCCACAGTGGTAATCATTATTCAGCACGGGTCTCGACGGATATGGTCGTACAACCCTCTTTCGTCGATTCTTTCTCTTCTTTTTTTGTTTCCTTCTTTCCTTCTTTTCTCTTTCTTTCCTTTTTCTTGGGGAAAGGGGGTTTGATTTCCCCTCCCTTCTTCTTTCTTTTCTTTTTTTTTTAGCGGCCTTCATGATTCCTGGAAGCTGCAGGTGCCTCGGAGTAGCATCTTCGAGTCCACAAAGACAATTTCACCTAGTCCGGCTCTTCTCCCCATAGGGCTGGCGAAGACAGCACCTGTAATTCATCAAAGCAGGCAAACATCGTTTATTAGGAGGCCATGAGGCCTTGAATCCTCGGTAAAGAGATGAAGGGTGGTTTAGGTCCCACCGGGCGTGCCAGACTTGTGGACGCACTTTTTTTAAATAATTTAGTTATTTTGTTTATTGGGTTCATTTATTGGTTTATTTGTTTATTAAGTGCGTGGGCGTGTCAGTCACAGAGTGACGATTTATTCGGGCTTCACAGAGCCCTTGGTGCACGCGATCTGACTAATCAGACAATTGTGTAGTTCGGGTCGGGACCAAAACCCACCGCGTCATAAAGGTCATGGCGTTATTTACATCCCCTCGGAGAGGGGAACACCCTTGATTAATCACCGAGAATAAGGGCATCATGGCCAAAAAATTAATTGTATGAAGAAATATGTTAGGAAGCACTGAAGTCGCCGTACGAGGGTGTAAAGAAAGTATTTGAGATCATATCGGTCACGTGTTGACCATTTAATGTTCGGACGAATGTCCGGCTTGAGAATATCGAAGTTGTCACGGGAAAACTAGAGCATATGTATGCCGGGGTACGGCAAATTTATTATTCAGAGGAACGGGGAATGTTCAGTTAAGTCCCGGTCAGAGTGGTCAGAAATCAGTGAGTTTATCGGCCCGGTGCAAGATCTAGCCGCGACCATACTGGGGGAGGCCCCCGCGGTCGAAGCAAGGCTTGCGTGGGCATCATCAATATTTTCGGTGCCAAAGGGCAGCAGGAAAATGTCCCGAGATTATATCCCAAAACAGAGACATGTTCAAGCATAGCGGGCTATAGGCCCAGGACATGGGTCAGGCAATGACCATGTTTGGGACGAACTCGAGGTCCAAGCGCGACCCATGAAGGTCTTATCAATATTCCCATGCAAAGGATCCGGGGATGACGAGAGCCATATCGTTCTATTCATTATTATTATCATTATTTATTATTATTATTATTTATTTATTTATTCTTTTTATGTTGTTCATTGATTCTTCTTTTATTGCATGTGCATTATATCCCTTTTTTGTTTTTTTATTATTATTCTTTATTATTATTATTATTATTATTTTATTCTATTTTTTTATTATACTATTGCATTTTAGGCGTACCGGGAGTGTATTGGAGGAGGCCAAGAGAGCGTACCAGGCAAATAAGACCAGGAAGCGTGCCGGGCTAGGCGGGCGGGGTGCGCCGGGTAAAGGGGCTGAAGAGTGTGCCGGGCAAGGGGGCTGAAGGGTGTGCCGGCAGGGACGAGCCATGGGCGTGCCGGGTGAAGCAGGCGGGGGTGCGCCAGTGGAGACCACCGGGGTGTGCCGGGCTAGGAAGACGTTGAAGTGTGCCGGGCGAGCTCTGAGCATATTGGGACTTGAGGTTTATGCATGCTAGGCAAAGTCTGAGCATGTTTGGGGTTGAGGTCTATGCATGCTGGGCAAGGTCTGAGTATGTTTGTGTTGTAAAGAACAAAGGTTGATGCACATTGGAAATGTGTAGAGGGCAAGGTCTGCCAAGGTCTATGCACATATGAGATGTGTGAAGGGCCAGTTGGCCAAGGTCGATGCACATTGGGAATGTGTAGAGGGCAAGGTCTGCCAAGGTCTATGCTCATATGAGATGTGTGAAGGGCCAGTTGGTCAAGGTCAAAGCAGCTGAAGCGTGCCGGGTAAGGGCGATGGGAGCGCACCGGATAAGGGTGTTGGGCAGTGCACCGGGGAAGGTTAGGCCGGTTTGAGGATTGGTGCAGCCGTGGCTGGGTCAGGGAGGGTCCCTCTGTTCATGAGAATCATGTGACGAGTTCCCTTTATTCGTGAAATGCAGGCGTAAGGTTTTGATTTGTTTTTTTTATTCACGTGGGGCATGTTCATGTTTATGTTCGGCAGTCCATCATAATGATACGTGTGTTCAGTTATTCGGGATCTCCGTGGTTCTTTGTTATTTTGGCGAAGCCGTTTCATTGGTGTTTATTCTATTTATTTGTTGTTCCTTTTTTGCATTATTGCTTTTCTTTTATTATTATTGTTATTATGTTAATTCTGGTAAAAATTCGGCAGCATCTCCCTCGGACCCAAGAGCTGGGGGGGTGTAAGGGGTACACGCCCACAAGGAGTGGCGTGACCGGAGAAGTCAAGGTGTGCGCATATGCAACAACACCTTCAAGGAAACTCCAAAAAACACGGAAGTCAGCGAGCGGGAAAACACCGGGCTAAAAATAAGCTGAGGGTGCACCGGATAGAGGCTAGTTGGGTGCATCGGGTGGAGGTGGCCCAAGGGTGTGCCAAGTGGAGGTGTATTGGAGTGTGCCGGCAGGGCACAGGTGTAGACACGCCATTCTTGACGTCTCCTGAGAAAGTCCCATATTACTATACAACGCCCCGCAACGGCTTACGCATTTTGAATCACTCGAGTGCTTCCTTTTCTTGGGTCTTCTTCTGCCTTTTTCGACATTCGGAATCGTCCCGTCACGGCATTCGGACGGCATCAACACCAGTCGAACGCGTCAGGAGGTTCCGGAACCAAGAAGGATGTCTGCCGGGCGGCCGCTGACTAGGACCCGGGTGGGTCTTAATGGGGGCGTCCCGGCCCCTGGACGCCCCCATTCTTTTCTTTTCTTTTATTCTTTTCTCAGGGCCCAAAACCAAATAAAAAATATAAAAATATATATATTTTAATGGAGGCGTCCAGGCCCCTGGACGCCTCCATAAAAACAAAAATAAAAAATGTGTGTAAAATGCCAGTTGGCATAAAAAATAAAAAAATAAATAAAAATATAAATATATTAATGGAGGCGTCCATGCCCCTGGACGCCTCCATAAAAACAAATATAAAAAATCATGCCAGCCCTGGCATAAAAGATAAAAGAAAAATAAAAAAATAATATATATTTTGGAGGCGTCCAGGCCCCTGGACGCCTCCATCAACTCTCTCACGGGCGCCGCTCACCGAACGACGATTTGTCGTGTGTGAAAAATCCAAATTATAGAGACGTCCAGCCACGTGGACGCGCCCATTTCTGAATCACGAGGCGCCGCTCACAAAACCACGCGTTGTGCCAAACCGCGTGCGTCCGTCGTCAGTTTTCGGCGGACCTGTTTGAGGCGTCCGGGTCCCTGGACGCCCCCACAAAAGTATTCTAAAAAAATAAATAAAAATACAATAAAATATTATTTCGGCCCTGATGGAGGTGTCCAGGGTCCTGGACGCCTCCACCCTCCGGAGCTCTATAAATAGAGGCCCACCCCCTCAGTTCTGGAAGAGCTTCGAAGTGATCCGATAGGCTGCCGGAGCCCAGAGACTACGGAGTCATTTTCTAACCCGTGGGTTCTTTTGTAGGTGGAGGTTCTGCCGACTTCTCGGGTGCTCACGCTCGCGAGAGGAAGGTCGTCTTCGTCCACCGCGCTTCCACGTCGTCCCCACGCTGCCGGAGCTCCGCCGGATTTCACCATCGGCACATCCAATAAGCCAATTCTTTCCTTTTCTTCGTAGTTCTTTTACATTCATCATCTTGCATCCCCTATCCCCCTTCACAAGGGCACCTTTTCTTATACACTTCTTACATCCATCATCTCATTTTCCTCCTACTCGAGTCCGAGAGGGGTTTAAAAGATAACACCAACCAGGTGTGTGTCTTGCCATCATTTCATTATTTTTATCGCAAGGATTTGAATACTACACCTCCATCTTTCTAATCCACTTGTCATTTGTTTGTCGTTGTTTTGCAAGGGTAGCCGAGGAAAGCCCTCTCCGTCGGCCGGCCGGAGGGAGAGGAAGAAGCAACCCGCCATCTCCCGCTTTTGAGGTAGGCGCGATCACTCTCTTATTTTGGGGTCTTTCGGCCCCTGGAGATCACATCTTGTTTTCGAGGCCGCGGCGAGTCACTTCCCCAATGGCCGTTTAAATTTCCGTTCTTATATTCTCTTTATATTCTGTTATATTCTGCTCATATTCCCGAGGCCGCAGCGAGTCACTTCCCCAATGGCCGTTTAAATTCACGTTTTTATACGTTATATTCTTATCTGTTTATGTTCTCGAGGCCGCGGCGAGTCACTTCCCCAATGGCCGTTTAAATTCCCGCTCCTTGTATTCTCTTTATATTCTGTCATCTTATTATCTGCTCATATTCTCGAGGCCGCGGCGAGTCACTTCCCCAATGGCCATTTCAATTCTTGTTATTTAATCTCTGCACCATTCCCGTCCCCCCGAGGCCGCGGCGAGTCACTTCCCGCTATGGCCGTTTAACCCCCATATCTTGCTATATCACACTTGTCCCGCTCGCCCCGCCGGAGCAATCTCCCGTGGTGGCCACTTCTCTCTCTTCTCTTATTTCTGTGTTGCAGCAAATAAACACCAACACCAAAAGAAAGAGGAGCCCGCGCGCTCCGCGTCTTCTCCGCTCTTCCCCGAACCGCGTGACGTCGCTCACAGATTGGCGATCACGGTGGGACCTCTACTGCTTCCTTTCGGCTACCCTTGCAAGTTCGGCACCACCCGTGCCTCTCCACCTTCGCGCCCGCGCGCGCCCCCGTTGTGCTCACTGCAGCACCGTCAGTTCTGATTGGTTCTTTGTTTATTATATGTCTGTTATTTCTGTTATTTTCCCACTCCATATCTCTGTCAGCATTTCATTACATGCATCCATCCTTCTTTTCTATCCTTTTTTCATTTTTTGAGGATCACCCTTTTCCGGTGAAGGAAGGACTCTCCGTTTGGGAATTCCTCTCAACGGACTAGAATCTCCTACACTGGGACCTCCGTAAGTCCCCGACATCGAAGAATCTCCTCTTCGTTCACTGGGCTGGTTGTACCATTAAAGTTCCCCGGAGTTAGTCATTTCATTCGTGGTGAGACGAGAGACCCTAGCTGACACGGCAGTGAAACAAAAACAAACTAGGGTCCCCATTTTGTGTGAACTTCGGATCTCGCTAAAAATACAAAAAAATCATCAAAATCAAAACACAAAAAAAGGGCGTAAGGGCATCCACTTGTTTGATAATCTCTGCTACCTACTTGCTAGTGTATGTTTTTACGTTCTGGGAAAACTGTGAGCATGTCTCACGAGTCTTTTGAGGAGAAGCACCCTAGCCGTGGTTTGTCAGCCGACCCGCGAGTCTATGCTATGGACTCGGGTCCTTCTCATGACCCCTCGCATGAGGTGCAGGTTATTGCCGGGGACACGTCCCCACCACAGGATATCTCTTCTTTACTGGGCGTCCTCGCCAACACGGAGCTTACCTCTGAACAGCTCCGGGCCTTCCAGGCCATTCTAAAGGGGAAGTCTGTTTCCCCCACGCCCCAGGAATCAACTCCGGCCATCGCACCTCTCCAAGAGTCCATGCAGGCCATTCCATCTCCCTCATTGGCGCAAGCCATCCAATCTCCCTCGCTTCAAGGACAAGCGAGTCAACAACCACCCTCATTCCAGTTCCCGTCACAATCTCAAACTCCCGTTGTTCCCCACACACCGCTCCAGCCAGGGCCAACTGTCGGCGGTCCGACAGCTCCCTCTCATTCGGGATTTCCCCCTCAAGTCTCCGGGAGACAGTTTCTCCCCCAGTGGCAAGTGCCACCTTCACCTCCAGAGGAGCTCGCCCAATCGCTCCTCAATAGGTTCAATCGCATGGACGAACAGTTTCAAAATCTGAGAAGGATGGTGGATGTGAAAGCCACCCCGGAGGTTGCTTTGCCAATCCTTCCCGTCATTCATCTTCCTCCCTCCGAAATGCCCACGTACCGCAGATACAATGGTACCGGCAACCCCTTCATTCACCTCAAGGATTTCATGTATGAATACTCCTATTGGCAAAACGATCAGAGGTCCCTGGCATACCTCTTTCGGAGATCATTGGATGGTCCTACGCTTCAGTGATTCTATTCTCTGGAGCCCCGCGAGGCCGAGAATTTTGAAATAGTCCAGAGAAGGTTCTTGCAGAAATATAGGGATAGGGTCGGTCCGTCACTCTCCATTACCGACCTAGTGGCCGAAAAGATGAAACCCGGCGAGGATTTTGTCCGATATGCCGATAGATGGAGGTCTCTGGCGGAAAGAATAAGGGATACCCTCTCCGAGCCCGAACAAGTGAAGATGATTGTGTCTAATGCAACCCCACAGTTCAGACACGTCCTGGCCATGAATAAACTTACTACAATGGAGGAACTCTATGAAAGGGCCCGGTACATCCAAACCCAGCTAAAAGACTCCCCCATCATGAACATGTTTGAGTCGCCGAAGCCCAAAGTGGTTAGAAAGACAGGCGCTGGTGTCCCGGGCGGAGCCACAGAAGGGGTCGTGACAAATGAACAAGTCAGTGCGGTCAACAATGTCAACTATGCAGTCAACCCAAGGCCTCCACAAATGCCCCGACTTCCCCTTCAACCGGGTCCTTTCCCTCTTCGTCCTCCACCCCAAAATAATCCACCCCAGGATAATATGCCTCCATTACGCCAACCCCAGCAACAACAACAACCTCAGCAACAACAACCACCACTTCAGTACAACCAAGTTCCACCCCCGGGGAACTATGGTCCCCAACAGCAACAAAGGAGGCCGCTCGGTCCCAAGAGAGCCTACTATCCACCATTGCCGGAAACCTTAGCAGACATTTTTAATGCCCTCATGGCATCAAACCAACTCGCCCTACCCAGAGAAAGGCCCGCGTGGCCCCCCAATGTTGATACCTCCAAATACTGCGTCTACCACAGGCAGCCGGGACACACAGTAGATTACTGCTTCCATTTCAAAGATTACATCCATGATATGAATGATGAACATCAAATAGATTGGGATGAGATGAGATGATACGTCGCGGCTCTCAAGGCTAGGAGACCTCCTCATAGGCCACAGCAGCAGTTACAACAGCAACAGCAACAGCAACCACAACAACAACAGCAGGCTCAACAAGCCCCACAACAACAGCCCGACATGGGCATAATCCAGAATCCATTACCGGAGCACCAACAGCCCAATCATCAGGTTAACCCCATCTCCTCCTTCCCGGAAGTCGGGAGAGAGCAAGTGTGGCACCAGGAAAGTACCTCCATTCTTTCTACCTCCAACCCTATCGTCATGCAACCCCCTCACCTTGCCCACAACACCTCTCTGCCTTCTGTTTGGCCGTCTCATCGGCCCATATTATCACTGCTGGACGTACGTGATTCATCTCATGTTCCACTAGCACCAAAGGAGCCGGTCAGGGCAACCACAACATCATGTCTCCCTTTTCACTCCAAAGGTTGGGAGATTATGAGGAACATCGACTATCAACAAGGAAAAGGTCTGGGCGCACAGTTACAGGGTATGCTCAAACCGCCAAAGGAAATTAGGCCGAACCGCAGGTTTGGCCTAGGCTTCAAAGGACCGTTCAAGGCAGATTGGAAGCCCCTCACGTGGACTCTATCAAACCACTTCAACAGAGGGCCCGTTGTTCAGATGGGAGATCACCCACAAGAAGCATATGGGGGATCACATGCTGTATATTTGGCTGAAAAATGTCCGAGGATCACCAAAAGAGGCAAGATCAAAGATCCGGAATGCGAGTGGGACAAATGGTTCGACATACGGGACATTTCCGTTGCACTGGAAAGGATGTTCTCGTCTCCGCAGCTTGAAGGACCACCATTGATCTCCGAAATACCAGAGAATATTACCACTCTTGCCAAGGTTCCAAACTATCCTCGTCCTCGCCAGAAGGACCCTGTCATCGACGGATCTTCATCCGTCCTCAACATTGCCGTCGACGGCTCATTAGCCGCCATCTTCTCCATCCACTCGTCTCAGCCTTTGCTGATATCTTCTTCCTGGGCCAGACAATTGTCTGATGATCTTCCCAGGTCCCTTTCTTTGCTTACATACCTACGCGGGCTTTTCAACCCGCGCCAGGTCTTCAACCATGATCTGCTCTATGAGCCTCACAATCCTCTAGCCATAACCACTTTTCTCTCTCCTCCAATCTCTTTTCACTGCTTTGTCATTAAAAATGAAAATGAAAAAAAAATGTCAATTTTCAAACTCCCCAACAACACATCTTCGTTGAGGAAACCTCCTACATCTCCCACGGATGCGTACCGCCTTACGGACCACCCGTCCAAGGTCCGATGAGTGACCTTTTCTACCCCTCCTCTGAGGGGTCTTCTCCTGTACATTCTACACCATCCTCTTCGTCTTCCTCTTCTTCTGTAAATATTGTCAGTCAATCTAGGAATGATAGGCCAAGGGTAGTACCTAGGAAGAAATCCAAGGGTAGGCAGATCCCTCGTCGATTCCTTCTGGATTTGGCCGCCAGGTGTCAGGCCCTTCTTGCCATCCCCCAGTTGTTGGAAAATCTCATCCAGCTACCCGAAATAGAATGCGAGGGCGACTGTGCATCTGATGAAGGGTATGGAGTCTACGAGATCACGGATGAAGAATGCCCCACTGAAGATGAGGGCGAAGAATATGAGGATGCGGCGGGCGCATACGCTAGTGGAATGAGGAGATTCGACGAGCCGTCAACCGCCGTAGAAGAATCCACCAAAGAAGTCAACTTGGGAACTGAGGAAGACCCTAGGATCATCCTCATAAGTGACAACCTACCACCCTCTGAAGAAGAGGCATTAATTGAGGTTCTCAAGGAATATAAGGACATGTTTGCATAGAGTTACGAGGATATGCCGGGTCTGGATTCAACCTTGGTCGAACACCGTTTAACCCTAAAACCAGGGTCCATCTCGGTAAAACAAAGGTTAAGGCGTTTCCACCCTCAGATGGCTTTGAAAATGAAAGAAGAGGTCGATAAGCTCCACAAAGCCAGGTTCATTAGAGTCGTTCTTTATCCTCAATGGGTGGCGAACATTGTCCCGGTCATGAAAAAAGATGGGAAAGTCAGGATTTGCATCGACTTCCGGGACCTTAACCGCGCGTGTCCAAAGGATGATTTTCCCTTACCTCACATTGATGTGCTGATTGATAACACGGCAGGCTACGAAACCCTCTCTTTCATGGATGGATTTTCAGGATACAATCAAATTCGTTTGGCAGAAGAGAATCAGGAAAAGACGTCATTCACTACCCCTTGGGGAACATATTGTTACGTGGTCATGCCGTTCGGATTAAAGAATGCTGGAGCTACTTACCAAAGAGCGATGATGGCCATATTTCATGACATGATGCACATATATCTGGAAGTGTATGTGGATGACTTATTGGTGAAATCAAGGACCAGGATGGAACATCCAGAAGTTTTGGCTAAGGTCTTGCAAAGGTCAAGAGAGTTCCAATTGAAAATGAACCCGAAGAAGTGTGTGTTTGGTGTGTCGTCAGGTAAATTGCTGGGGTTCATCGTGAGTAAAAGAGGGATCGAGATAGATCCCGACAAAGCCAAGGCTATCAGGGATATGCCGCCTCCCAAGAATTTGAGGGAAGTCCGAGGTTTAATCGGGAGGTTACAGTTTATTCGTCGGTTTGTGTCCCAACATTCACAAAGGTGTAGACCTCTCTACGAGTTGACCAAGCCAGGAGTAGAATTCCACTGGAATTCTAAATGTCAGAAAGCTTTTGAAGGGTTGAAGGAATATCTGGCTAGTCCACCCGTTCTCATTCCGCCCAAACCGGAAAAACCTCTGATCCTTTACGTCTCAGTCTTGGATGACTCCGTGGGAGCCGTCCTCGCACAAGCTGATGAAGAAGGCAAGGAACGGGCAACCTATTACTTGTCCAAACTTCTCAATCCCTGTGAGCAGAAGTACACCGGCATGGAGAAAACCTGTGCTGCCCTCGTTTGGGTAGTGCAGAAATTGAAGCACTACTTCTTGGCTCACGAGGTCCACTTGATTGCTCGAATGAATCCTATCAAATTCCTTCTGGAGAAATCCGTCCTTACGGATAGGCTAGCACGCTGGCAAAGTTTTCTCTCTCAGTTCAACATCACCTACATCCAGCAAAAGGCGATTAAAGGTTATGCCATAGCCGAGCATCTCGCTCACCATCCTCTTCCCAAGTTCGATCCCGTCCAATCAGAGTTTCCAGATGAGGAACTAATGTCCGTCAACCAATCAGATGAGCCAATGTGGACGCTATATTTTGATGGAGCTCTGAATTCTCAAGGGAGAGGAATCGGCATCGCCCTCCTGTCGCCTGAAGGCCTCACATTCTCATTGGCATACCAGCTCAAATTTCCAGTCACCAACAATATAGCCGAATATGAAGCTCTTCTAGCTGGCCTAGAACTCGCTCATTCTTTTCGTATCACTGAGTTGCGAGTCGTAGGTGATAGTCAACTCATCCTTCGCCAGGTGCTCACTAAATATCGCACTCGCGATCCCAAAATCAAGCCATACCAAGAACTCACTGCTGCCTTTGCCAAACTGTTCGCCAAACTGATCTTTGTTCATGTCCCTCGTCATCAGAATGTTCTCGCCGATGCCCTCGCCTCGTTGGCATCATCCATAAGGTTCCCTCTAGGAAGATGGTTTAAGTCCATTTTCATCTACAAACTTCACGCCCCTGCAATCGATGACGCTTCCTACGTAAATATCAAAGACATGATAGCAAGAAAGATCCTGCAGGAAGATATCCTTGAGAAGAAGGAGATCATGTTGGCAGAGGCCGAAGAAGAACTGGATGATGAAGAGAAACCTTGGTTCTATGAAATTATCAAATACTGCCAAGATCAGTCTTATCCTGAAGGGGCCACCACAGAGGACAAGAAAACCATAAGAAGGGTGGCTCAGAAATATACTTTGGTTGGAGGTCTACTCTATAGGAGGAGCCTTACTGGTATTCTGTTAAGATGTCTTGGTGACGATGAGGTTTGGAAATGTGTAGAAGAGACGCACTCGGGTGTGTGCAGTGGCCACGTAAATAGTCAGATGCTCGCCAAGAAGATCATTCGCCAAGGCTTTTATTGGCCCACTATGGAAGAAGATTGTGTCGTCTATGTCCGTAGGTGTGTCAAGTGTCAACTTCATGCCGATAAAATCCATTCACCATCTTCCTCACTTCATCCAATATCCTCCCCGTGGCCTTTCTCCATGTGGGCATTCGACATTATTGGTCCCCTAGGTGATCCCAATTCCCTCACCAAGCAGAAATCTTTCATCCTTACTGTAACGGAATACTTCACCAAATGGGCCGAAGCTGAAGCTTACGCGGAAATCAAGGCGTCAACAGTCTGCAAGTTCATCATGAAGAACATCCTTGCCAGATTCGGCGTCCCAAGCACGATCGTCACCGACAATGGGCCACAGTTCATTTCTCAGGACCTACAGGACCTCTGCAAAAGGTACGCAATTGCATTGCATCATTCATCGCCTTATTACCCACAAGGTAACGGCTAAGCGGAGGCCACCAATAAAACATTGCTCAAAATCATCAAAAAAATCTGCGAGTCTAGTAAGTTTTCAGACTGGCCAGAAAAGCTTATCGAAGCTCTATGGGCCTATCGCACTTCAGTCCGTACCCCCACCGGGCAGACTCCATTTGTCCTTACTTATGGTATGGAAGCGGTAGTCCCGTACGAGACTCTGATCCCTTCTCTCAGGATACAATTGGACAAGAAATTTCCCCTCGACGATCGTCGTAATTCACTCCTCGCCCAGTTGGAACTCTTGGATGAGAAGCGGCTGGCCGCTGCCGAACACGCGCGTGTGTATCAAAATAGACTCGCTCGCTTTTACCAAAAGAAAGTCGTTGAGAGAAAATTCAAAGTCGGTGAGATGGTCGTAAAAAGAATTTTTGTCAAACCTGGAGGGCCGCGTTCTAAGCTCCAACCCAATTGGGAATGACCATTTGTAATTCAAGCCGTGTACCCTGGCAACGCCTACAAGCTAGTCAACGCCGAAGGGACCGAGTTATCCCACCCTTGGAACGGGTTTTATCTTAAGAAATACTACCCTTAGCACAAAACAAAAAAAAATGATGAAAAGATAAAAAACATCAAAAACAAAGAAATATTGAAAACCACTAAAAATATGGAAAATTTAAAATGTCGATGCCTGGCAGTCACCATGTAGTTAAGTTCCTGCATCTAACCTTCATGTTAGGATAGGGCCCATTAAGGCTTGGTAGGCACCGGGTCTTGGTTTGCCAGAACCGTGGAGATCCCTGTCCGGCCACGTCGGCCTATGCTCGCTCGAAGGAAGCTAACATGTGCTCACTTATGTATTTTATTCAAAAAAGTCGGTAGCATCACCTACGGTGGAGCGTCACCCAGAAGATCTCCAGAAGCTGTAATCTTTATTCTTTTCTCTTCGACCAAATGAGACAGTCGGCGCCCTTAAAACGCTGAGCATGAGAAACCGAAACTCAAACCCCAAAGGCAAGAGTAGGATCCATTTCCTCGAGCATCGATCAGAGCACGAGAAGAGGGCAGTGTCCCCGCAGGCATACAAAAAGGGAGCCCACAAACGTCAAGCGACTATATCTCCCTCACGAAAAGAAATACAAAATCAAAATCAAGAGAAAAGCCTGGTCGTGACCGTGCCTATTGCGATAAACGGAACCCCTCAAAGTAAAAGTCTGAATCCATAAAAGGGGCCGTGGAATGTAAATGCTCGAGATTTGGTCCGAAGTTGTCCGAAAGGAAAGAGTTGATGGGCCCTTATTCGCTCGCCGAGTTAACGGCTTTGCCGGTCCTCTCAGGAGATTTATCCCCTACGCTCTTCCTTCTTCCTCTAAAGATGAACGTTCGATGGAGTTTCTGAAGGGTGAAAACCACCTAGGGTCTGCGACCTTATTTTAATATACACATTTGGTTGCCTACTTTGAAAAGTAAAAGCTATCGCTGCGAAGGAGTCTCTGTGTTTCTGGCTGGTCAAGACCCCTGTTTACCACCTTGATGTCTTCTTGTTTAACCTCGGGCTTAGGCCAATGCAAGCGCGTCACCTATGGGTGCGACGGCGTCTGATTCCGGGTCAGCGTCGCGCGGTTGGTCGTTAGGGTTCCAGGGTGTTCCATCATATACCATCTAGAGTTGTGAGGAAATAGACCCGGGTCGGGTAAATCTTTTACCTCAAACACCTTTTGGGTGAATCCCTGTGGTCGGAAGCGACTGGGAGCCTAAGCATGGCATTACGGTATTGTCATCAGGGTAAGTCTTAGCCGGCGGGATCATCATTCGAGGGGTCTAGAGGCCCAAATCAACCTAGATGTGCACTTAGGATACCTGGGAGGTTAGTAAGAAACCCATGTTCTCACGAAGGTTAGGTGCCATTTGGGTGCTTGCCGGGCGTTAGCAATAAAAAAATTGAGATGATAAAACAACAAAAAATGGAAAAGAGAAAATGTACATATTTGCAAGTAAAAAAATCTTTTTTATAAAATAAAAAAAATGCCAAATATAAAAAAAAGAAAACAAATCAATTTTGCATGATTATATTTGCGTGCAGTATCTCACTTTAATACCGCTTGCATTCGTGTGCTTGCCTGTCGCATTTATCATCACCACTTCTTTCCCTCGCCTTCGTTAAAATAAAGGCTTGGCCCCTTGACCAGTTATCAAGGACAGTCACTGTGACCATTTGCTTATTGAGCAAGGGGCCAAGTCAGAACAGAAATTCTGATTTGTTTGTTTCAGTGATGTGTGCAAGGATTCAAGCAACAGAAGCAAAGGTGAAAATCAAACAAACCAAACCTTGTGTTTTATTCCAAAAAAAAAAAATCAAAAAATTACATCAAGTTCCGCCCTCTCTCTCTGCATTACTCGTCCCACTACTCTCCGGGCAAAACACTCTCAAAGGTGCTACCCAACTACGAAAAGCGGTACTCCTACCGCTCTGTACTCCTCTTCCTATCCCCGCATCCCGGCGTTGATCTACGGAAGCAACAGAGAAGCTACCAACACGAAAGCCACGCTCTCGTGCTCTTCGGTAGCGCTCCTCACCATCTCTCAGCCACTGTTCAGCAAGACCAAGGCTGATTCGGAGTTCGAATAGTTGGGCCTCCATGGCCCTTCGTTCCTCCCTTTCAGTCAATCTGTTGACTCTTTCTCTCTCTGCGTCTCTTTCTTTCTCTGCACGTTCTCTCTCGCGGTCTTCCCTCTCCAACTGGAGAGTGATCCTCAGTTCCACAGCATCCCTAGAGGAGTCATCATCAGGATGACGCCGCAGTTCTCTCTCCAGTTCTGCTATCCTAGCCTCCTTCTGCGCAGCCTTGGCAAGCGCTTCTTCCGTCTCCTTTTCCTGCCAAGTGTACCATCTCAGATACGCGATAAGGCGTAAACCAAGAGAACTCAACACTGAAACGTTTACCTGTATACAGAGCATCCCTTCTGCCTCCGCAGCACGCTGCGTGGCGTGAGCAAGTTGCTCATGAAGCAAGTCAAGTTCTGAGGTGGGAATCCACAAGCTGGAAGAGGCACCACCCACTCCCATCGCTGGGGAAGCCGCGCCAATCTGGGCATGCTACGACCGCGTGAATTAGCAGCCAACATCTGGAATCTGGGGTTTTAATTAGGAACGTACTGTACACCTACCAAGGCGCTCGTAGCTCCGCGGGCATCGCCCAACTGTTGTTCCATCTTTGCCAAGCGAATTCGTAAATTCGCTATCATGGCATCCCGGACATCCTGCAGCCTTACAAGTCAGTATTTTCACCAGAAAACCAAGAAAAGGAGAAAGAAGAGAAGAGAAAAGGGGAAACCTACCTCCACAAGTCCCCGGGGTTGGAGCCGCTCTGCGTACTTTGTCCTATATAGACGCAAGTAGTCCTCGCTATCCCGTGCCTGTGATTCTACAATCGTGCCACCCCGTTGCCAGTCTTCATATTGTTCAGGGAACCGCACGCGCCAGTCAATGCAGGTCGTCGGTCCTCGCGTCTTTCTCCCGACACGAGGTGGCGCAGCTGAATCCACCCATTCTTGAGCCAGTCCTAAAGTCCTCATAACTAATCGTAGCCGAAGCGGCTCGATTTCATTCAGGCAGTGCATCCACAGTTCCCGTCCAAACCGGGCACGACTTGATAGAACCCACGGCTGGTCGGCATCGACCATGTCTGAGTAGGGCCTCCAGTTTACCATCGCTGCAGGGAACTCCTGTAGCTCCCGCCTTAGCACCATCAGTTGGTAGGTTAGGGGTGTCGCACTCATGATGGGTTCCCACCGCCTGGCTAACGGCACCACCACGGGTCGCCAATGCCGAGCTCTCCCCATAGGGAGGTAATAATAGCTCCATAGCTGCTCGGCACAGGTCATCAGTACTTTGCAAAAATACAAAAAAATATAAAACAAGCAAAACCAAAAAATACCTGGATGAATGGTGTGAAACCACTCACAGTCATCTCACGATCCGCTTCTTGGAATAGGCCTGCAAACAAGTGTGCCAGCATGGCGGCTCCCCAGGCACAATACCCTACTCTTTCAAGGTCTGGCAGCAGCTCCAGGAAGCAACATTGGATACCGTCCCCTTTCGAGCTCAGTACCAATCTCCCCAAAAGGAAGAGGAGAAATCTCCTCAAATCTATGTTGCATCTTTCCCAGTCGCCAAAATCTGTGCAGTACACGGCACGGCATCCTATTTTCATCCTTTGCATGAACTCTTCTGAGGATTCATCGTCTCGCCGACGAGTGTCGGTGAGCCCTAATGCATCCATGAGGGACGCCCTAGCTACCGACCTGTTTTTCCGACCATCTAGGTCCAAACCCAGTAACTTCTGGGCACCTTCTCTGTAGTCCGCGTAAGTGACTCCGGTCACTGCCTCGCCCTCTACCTTCAGGCTTGTGATCCGGACCACATCCTCCAAGCTGGACACCATGTGCCCCCAGGGCATCAGGAATGCCCGACTCACTAGGTCCCATCTCTCACACAAGGCTTGGTTCAGGACCAGGTCGAGCTGGATCGGCTCGATCCGAAGGAAGGTACCAAATCCCATCACGTCTAGCCTCGCCTTCTGAAAATCTGGCAGGCCCCTGTACGCTGCTATTACCAACTCCCATAAGATTTGTGATTTCATCACAACCTACACATACAAGGAATGGGGGTGAGGTTTGGTCAGAAGAAAGGAAGAAAGAATGGAAAAAAGGGCAAGAAAACTTGGCTTACGAGTTGTGATTGGGCCCTTTCGCTGAAGTGCCCTTCAAGGTCTGAAAGCCTCCTGGAACTACTACCACTGGACCTGCTTCTCTTCGAGGAATGGGAAGATTCGCCCTCCATCCAACTCTCAGAATTTTGAACTCCTCCTCTCCCGTGAGAACTTATGCTCCTCGAGTTAGTCCTCGATATACCTGGGAAGATAAAAGGGACAAGAATTTATAGAAATGGAAGGAGTGCGGGCCAAGATTGCCTCCATCACATGTTAATGATAGCCCTCGCAATGAGGCACCGGCCATGTGGTCCCGTGTGTCTCTTCACCGCTCGCACGGGGTGATTGACTGGACGAAGAATATGACGACTAGCCCCCTATGTTGTCTAGGGATACCCTATCATGATTTGGAGGACGTCCGCAAAATTTGACACAACGTTCGGGAAAGGGGCTAGGGCCGTCATTATTGACTTCGACGGCAGATTCCCGTGGAAAATGGTCACAACAAGACGCGATTCTCCGCTCGGGGAGGAGTCTCGGCAGACCCATCACATGGGAACAGTGCAAAGGAAAGGAAGTGTAGGGAAGAAGGAACGCACAAGAGAACAAACAAGCAGTAGAAAATCAAATCATTCCATTCATAATTCTACATAAGCAGTCACAAACACTACAATCATAAAGAGGTGGCGGGTCCACTAGCTCGCCAACTCTTGCCATTATTTCCATGCTCGTCCCTCTAGGCGTCCCTCTCCTCTCCCCCGAGGTGCGGGTCCCTCAGAAGCCTCCGGGATCCTCGTGCAGCAGCACCTGCCTCGCCTCTTGGCGCCTGCTCCGCAGCAGTGACTCGCTGCTCCTCCCCTGGCGTGGCAAAGAAGCCACTAGCGGCAAAGCGACCAGACTGGCGCAGTCGCTCCCCGAACTCTTGCGCTCTCTCGTAGCGCGTCTCCATCCCTCCTAGCCTCTGCACGACGGCCTGAAGGCTCAGTTGGAGCTCCCTCACTTGGGCCTCCAAAGCCCTCCTCTCGGTCTGATCCCACTGTCGCTCGGACCTTCTCTCAGCTTTCTCTCTCTCTGCCTCTCTCCTCATCATCTGCAGAAGAACCCTTAACTCCAGGATGTCTGGAGAAGGTCTCTCCTCACCGTGATGTCGCAGCTCCGCTACAGTCGCCACCCAGGCATCACGCTCCTCCTCCGCCCGGGTCGCGCGGGCCACCGCACCGGCAAGTTGTTCCCGGAGGGAGGCAATCTCGAGAAAAGGGGCCGAGGAACTGGAAGATGCACCATCAATCATCCCCGCCGCCGCTGTCTGCTGGGCACGCTGGAACAAAATAAATAACGGCCGTCAGTGAAACTCCAAATCTGAAGATAAAAGTGCGGCACGTAACTTACCAGAAGCGACAGCTCATGCTGAGCGACGGCCAGCTGCCGCCTAGTCTCTGATAGTTGGGCGCGTGAGCCGCCGACCCCACGCGTGTCCCCAACTTGGGGAAGCCCCGCATAACTCTCTCTCTGCCGCCGCAGGAAGTCGGCGCTGTCCTGCACCAATACACTCCCTTGCTGTCCAGGGAGACGTACGTGCCAGTCCTCGAGCCTCGCCTTGCCGCGACTCTCCCTCCTGACGTGGCTCGGCTCGTCCGCACTCGCCCACTCATCGGCCAGGCCCAGGGTCCTCGCCATGTCCTGCACCAAGAAAGAAGGGCCTCGCATCATAACAAAGAACGCGTCCCCTGTCTAGGACGCATCCATCATTTAAGTGCAACACTCACCGAACCCTTTCCCCCCTCGCGCGGCTCGCTTCAAAACTCAAAATGAATTAAAAGAGGAAAAGATCGGAGGACTTACCAGACCGTATTCACCTCCCTCCGCGACATCGGGCCCCTCGGGTCCCTCGGGGGCCCGAAGCGGCCCTTCCTCCTCCATGGACGTCGTTCCATGTTCTTGCGTGTCCCTCCTCGGGCGAGGAGTTCCTCGTCCCTCTCCACCTTCGCCGTGGTCCAGACCACCGAACTCCATCGATCGAGGGGAAGAAGACAAAGAAGGGCAAGCGAATCACGACGGGAGGCGGGCTCGTCTGCAGGTAAGGCACGGGAGAAGAAAGGCCGCCTGGCGCTTTAAATTTGAATTCAAGAGTTAAGACGCGTCCTCGCGCCAGGACGCGCCCAAAAGGAGAAAAGAAGAAAAAAAAAAGAGAAAAGAGGATCCCTCCGTGCAAGGCATAACTCCCTACTTTTTAGAGCAAGGCCTCGTGAGGCATGCCTCGAAACAACTTGGTGCAAGAAAGGAGAGGCGCTACAGGACGGATCATGTCACATCAATGGTCAATCGTCAGAGTTTTGTCTGGATCTCCTTCCATTGTGGTGTGATTCTGTTATAAATCTTCTACTTTCTGATGTTATTGATCCATGCTGGCCTGTGCAGGTTTTACTAACGGACATCTTTGTCCTATCTCCTGTCCCACCTTTCAATGGTTGGTCCCACCATGTCAAGCATCATAGTATACGATACCTACGCTACTAGAATATGTCAAGGACCTTGCGGCCCGAGCGAATCCGAGATTTGAGTTCCCCTTCAACAAAAACGGTGATGATCCCGGAAGAATTTGGGTTGTATGGATAGGCCGTTAACTTGTGGTAGCATGGGGACGACAGTTCCATTCAGTGAGTTGGTGCGCGGATAAACGGGCCCCAGCCCAGTGGCGGCTCACCGGATCGGTATCCTGACCCGTTCTTAACAAGTTGACAATATTATCCTTGGCTATTTTCTATTTTAGTTTGTTTTAAATTTTTATTTAAACCCAGCATGCATTCATATAGGACTTTGATTTATTGCGGAAGATCATTCAAGTGATTCAATTGTAAAAGCCGTTGTGTTTCAATTCCCACAAATATGAGATATTCCACTCCGAATGAAATACTGAGTTTCCTTGAGACAGCCCTACGCTGCTCTTCCAAAGGAGACCCTTGTTTGGACAGACCCTCAGATATTCCTTTACTTTTGACCTTGTTTGACCCACCTTGGCCACAGCACTTCCACATTGGCTGGTAACCGCTCCCCAAAGGTGAAACCTCCGGTTTATGACCCAGGTACTTCCACACCGAGAAGTTGGTCTCTTTTTGTTTCGTGCCTGAGCACACATCTCACCCTCCCTTATTTGATCTCCGTCCAAGCAATCGTCAATATTTGAAAGACCTTCTTCAAGGTCGCCTCATTGAAACTTCAGAAAAGATTCCAAACAGTAACGTCAAAAGCGTGTCTCATCACACCTTGGCATCAACTTATCAGTCCGCTCCCACTTCATTTCACTCCACTTCGATACCATTCCATTACGTGTCGCTCCCTTGCAAAGCAGACGCCAAGGCGGGGCAGCTGTAGACACGCCATTCTTGACGTCTCCTGAGAAAGTCCTATATTACTATACAACGCCCCGCAACGGCTTACGCATTTTGAATCACTCGAGTGCTTCCTTTTCTTGGGTCTTCTTCTGCCTTTTTCGACATTCGGAATCGTCCCGTCACGGCATTCGGACGGCATCAACACCAGTCGAACGCGTCAGGAGGTTCCGGAACCAAGAAGGATGTCTGCCGGGCGGCCGCTGACTAGGACCCGGGTGGGTCTTAATGGGGGCGTCCAGGCCCCTGGACGCCCCCATTCTTTTCTTTTCTTTTATTCTTTTCTCAGGGCCCAAAACCAAATAAAAAATATAAAAATATATATATTTTAATGGAGGCGTCTAGGCCCCTGGACGCCTCCATAAAAATAAAAATAAAAAATGTGTGTAAAATGCCAGTTGACATAAAAAACAAAAAAATAAATAAAAATATAAATATATTAATGGAGGCGTCCATGCCCCTGGACGCCTCCATAAAAACAAATATAAAAAAATCATGCCAACCCTGGCATAAAAGATAAAAGAAAAATAAAAAAATAATATATATTTTGGAGGCGTCCAGGCCCCTGGACGCCTCCATCAACTCTCTCACGGGCGCCACTCACCGAACGACGGTTTGTCGTGTGTGAAAAATCCAAATTATAGAGACGTCCAGCCACGTGGACGCGCCCATTTCTGAATCACGAGGCGCCGCTCACAAAACCACGCGTTGTGCCAAACCGCGTGCGGCCGTCGTCGATTTTCGGCGGACCTGTTTGAGGCGTCCGGGTCCCTGGACGCCCCCACAAAAGTATTCCAAAAAAATAAATAAAAATACAATAAAATATTATTCCGGCCCTGATGGAGGTGTCCAGGGTCCTGGACGCCTCCACCCTCCGGAGCTCTATAAATAGAGGCCCACCCCCTCAGTTCTGGAAGAGCTTCGAAGTGATCTGATAGGCTGCCGGAGCCCAGAGGCTACGGAGTCATTTTCTAACCCGTGGGTTCTTTTGTAGGTGGAGGTTCTGCCGGCTTCTCGGGTGCTCACGCTCGCGAGAGGAAGGTCATCTTCGTCCACCGCGCTTCCACGTCGTCCCCACGCTGCCGGAGCTCCGCCGGATTTCACCATCGGCACATCCAATAAGCCAATTCTTTCCTTTTCTTCGTAGTTCTTTTGCATTCATCATCTTGCATCCCCTATCCCCCTTCACAAGGGCGCCTTTTCTTATACACTTCTTACATCTATCATCTCTTTTCCTCCTACTCGAGTCCGAGAGGGGTTTAAAAGATAACACCAACCAGGTGTGTGTCTTGCCATCATTTCATTATTTTTATCGCAAGGATTTGAATACTACACCTCCATCTTTCTAATCCACTTGTCATTTGTTTGTCGTTGTTTTGCAAGGGTAGCCGAGGAAAGCCCTCTCCGTCGGCCGGCCGGAGGGAGAGGAAGAAGCAACCCACCATCTCCCGCTTTTGAGGTAGGCGCGATCACTCTCTTATTTTGGGGTCTTTCGGCCCCTGGCGATCACATCTTGTTTTCGAGGCCGCGGCGAGTCACTTCCCCAATGGCCGTTTAAATTTCCGTTCTTATATTCTCTTTATATTCTATTATATTCTGCTCATATTCCCGAGGCCGCGGCGAGTCACTTCCCCAATGGCCGTTTAAATTCACGTTTTTATACGTTATATTCTTATTTGTTTATGTTCTTGAGGCCGCGGCGAGTCACTTCCCCAATGGCCGTTTAAATTCCCGCTCCTTGTATTCTCTTTATATTCTGTCATCTTATTATCTGCTCATATTCTCGAGGCCGCGGCGAGTCACTTCCCCAATGGCCGTTTCAATTCTTGTTATTTAATCTCTGCACCATTCCCGTCCCCCCGAGGCTGCGGCGAGTCACTTCCCGCTATGGCCGTTTAACCCCCATATCTTGCTATATCACACTTGTCCCGCTCGCCCCGCCGGAGCAATCTCCCGTGGTGGCCCCTTCTCTCTCTTCTCTTATTTCTGTGTTGCAGCAAACAAACACCAACACCAAAAGAAAGAGGAGCCCTCACGCTCCACGTCTTCTCCGCTCTTCCCCGAACCGCATGACGTCGCTCACAACATGCAGGGTGTGCAGGGCTAGAATGCGCTAAAGTGTGCCGGCAGGGGTAAGCCAAGGGTGTGCCGGGCAAGGCAGGCTAGAGGGTGTGCCGGCAAGGATGCATTGAGGCGTGCTGGCAGGACGCAGGTAGGGCGTGCCGGGCAAGGCAAGCTAGAGGGTGTGCCGGGGTGGACAGGCTAGGCAGGTGTGCCGGCAGGGACAAGATGCGTGTGTGCCATTTCGGGCTAGCTGGGGGTGTACCGGATGAAGATGCAAAGGGTTAGCTAGGTGTGCCGGATGGAGGTGACCCTGTTACGGAAACCGTTGGAAGGAGGCCAGCCTCATGCCATCATGCCAGAGACACTACCCATTGAATTAGATAGACTCTGTGATGTTTTGGAGAGCAGGCAACCCAAAAGCAAGAAAACCAAAGGGAAGCGTAAGACAAGCCACTACATGCACCATAGGGTGAAGGCTAAGCAAACAGAACAAAAAAAGGGGATTTTGATTCTCAGGAAAGGGAGGAAATACATAAACAAAGAAAAGGAGAAGGAAATAAACTGAGGAGAGGGACAGGGTCTAGGAGGAGCGAAGGCTCCCTGCCCTCTCTCGTCTCCTCCTGCTACATTGACCCTCTCTCTCTCTCTCTCTCTCTCTCTCTCTTCACACTGACGGCGGTGGGTGGAGCAGGAGGCTCCTCTTCTCTTCTTCTTCTTCTCTTCGCACGGGTGGCGGTGGTCGGAGCGGGAGGCTCCTCTTCTCTCTTCTTCTCCTCTGGAAAGCCAACCAACTAGCCCCCCCTTCTTTTCTTCTTCGACGTGAGAGGTTTATATACGTCCGGCGGCGTTGACATCCATTGACGAGGGGAGTCAATGGGGATTGACCCCAGTCTTGTCTCCAAGCAGGGGGTGCCTGTGTGTCTTCACAGGGTTGGCCGAGGTTGACGATGGCCTGGCACCGCTGCGCTGTCGACCGGAGCGCGAGCCAGAGAGTCAAGCATTCAATGCTATGTGTTCAAGTGAAACAGAGCATCGTAATAAGGATGAGACTTCTGGCAGGTGCACCGGGTGAAGAAGAGAAGACGCTGCACCGGGTGGAAGCCCTGGCAGGCTCGCCGGGTGATGGATGGAGTGCACCGCTGGAGCTGCTGGTAGGTGTGCCGACCAAGGGGCGCTCGGAGCGTGCCGGTGTAAGGGCACCACGAGTGTCCCGGTGGACGGGCATAGGTAGTGTGTCGGTGGATGCTGCTCGAGGCATGTCGACTTGAAGGGTTTCGAAGGTGTGTCGGCCAGAGCCCAATTGGGGTGTGCCGGTGGGAGACCCTCGGGAGCGCGCCGGGTGAAGCCTGTTCGGGGCGTGCCAGGGAAAACCGCCCAAGGGCATGCCAACCAAAGGCCACTTGAGGCGTGCCGGTGGAGACTGCTGAAAGCGTGCCGTCCAGAGGCCGTTTGGGGCATTCTGTTGGAGGGGGCACTTGGGCGTGCCGTTGGGGGAGGCACTTGGGCGTGCCGTTGGAGGGTGCTGGGCAACGTGCCATTGGGGTGGCATAGGGCAAGTGTGCCGCTGGAGGGCTGAAAAGCGTGCCGTTGAAAGGGCATAGTGGGTGTGCCGTTGAAGGGGGCACCAGGGGTGTGTCATTGGAAGGGCACAATGAGTGTGCCATTGAAAGGGGCACTGGGGGTGTGCCGTTGAAGGGCCAAGGTGAATGTGTCGTTAAAAGGGCATCACAGTGTGCCGTTGGAGGGCACGAGATAGTGTGCCGTTGAAGGGCACAAACTAGTGTGCCGTTGGAGGGCACAAACTAGTGTGCCGCTGGAGGGCTGTTTGGGATGTGCGGTTGGGGGGCTGCCACCAGTGTGCCGTTGGAGGGCACAAACTAGTGTGCCATTGGGGGGCACCAACTAGTGTGCCGCTAGAGGGCTGTTTGGGCAGTCTGCCGCTGGGGTGGCACAGGGCAGTGGACCGGTGGAGGGGCACAAGGCAGTGTGCCATTGGAAAAGCCAATAAGGCATGCTGTTGGAGAGGCTAATGAGGCACTTGAGCGTGCCGTTGGAGGGGGCACTTGGGCGTGCCGGATGAAAGGGCATTAAAGTGTGCCAAGAGAAGCGAGCGGCAGGTGTGCCGGTGGAGGGGAACAACGGGTGTGCCATTGGAGAAGTGCAGCAGGTTGTGCCGTTGAAGGGCACAAGAGTGTCATTGAAGGGCCAGGGTGCACCGGTGGGGCACACATGGTCACCGTCTGTTGATTTCACTTCAGGAACCCGGGGATTGTGAGCCTGCTGGGGTATTCTTCGCCGTCAGAGACCCGAAGGTGGGTTCATGACAGCAGATAAATTCGAGAGGACACGCTGCCTCTCCCATGTCATTTAATGCGCCCGTGCAAATGTGAGGACTTGCCGGACTGTAGCATTCCCTGGAGTCTTGGGCAGGCAGTTTCTCCGGGTCTTCTTTCTTTAGTTCTATTCCCGACTCGGAACCCCGGGAGAATGCGATCGCGAAATTTTACACGTCCACAGGGTCTTGAAGATGCGATTTCATACTTTGCATGAGGGCAACATGTACCCTTGGCCCACACAACGCAAGATAGTCCTTGCATGTTGTGTGGTGCAGAACTTCATTCGTCGAGAACAGGGGTATGATTGGTAATTCAATCGGGTTGGTGATGAAGATGTGCAAGGGGATGCTATTGATGATGAGGAAGTTCCCACTGTATCATCCATCGGCCAGCTACATGTTGCTGCAGGAGAGCGCCTTAGGAATGAGATTGCTAATAGTATTTGGGAGTCAGCATGAGACTTTAAAATTTACTCGGATATTCCTTTCCTTACCATTAAATTCTGTGTGTTATATAGGATGACTTTACTTTCCGCCAACCTGTATACGTTGGGGAACATTTACTTTAGTTCATTCATTTCTTACTTTGTACTTGGACAATTTCTATAAAATGTAGTTGGATGATTTAGTAAGTAGGTTTAACATGGTGCATTAATTAATGGAGGATGTTTAATTGTGAGGACTTACATTTACCTAATCATATTTGCGTTACCTTTTATTTTGCATGCCACATCCTCCCATCCCTAGCTTCTCATGCTGTTGGATAGTTGGATGGCATGATTGCAACCCTTTCCAGCAGCATGATCACTACGGGCTGGTTAGAGGGCTTAAAGGGCAATGATGAAAAGTCTTATACTGACAATCACATTGTGAAGGTGGTTGATTGATTGTCACAGCAACACAGTGAATATCTTTACACAGCTGTGGAGGTTCCTCGGAGCACATACGCTGTGATGGGTTTGAATTGTGAGGGCTAACATGTCTCTCAACCCATTGCAATGCTATGACTGTTCATATTAGTCTGAGCCCTCTACTTGCCAAAGCAAGTAGATCTCTGAAATTTAAAGAATTGCTGATCACATTTGTTTACAGGCTTATAATGGCACCACCTATTTTTTCTGTGATACCTTCACATGGCCTGTGACTAGGATTGTGATCCGTCTGAAAAATGAGTATGGGTGATTTGGTGTGTTTATACCTGTCTGTGGGTTTGATAGATGCATCACTCCTATTTTCTGCCTGAGTAAAGTTTCTGTAATGCCATTTAAAAGCATGACATGTGTTTTTGTCATTCTCTCATATCTGCAATGCCCAGTAACACTTATTTTTGAGACGTGCAGAACACCTTATTTTGGGTTAATATGACTTGGCTTTTATGGATCTTCTCATGTTGCTGGAGTTATGTCGACAGACTGGGCAGATCTAAGTTCCTGTTGTTGTTGTGATAATCATTGATCATGTGTCTGGTAAGTTTGATTATAACAACCAATCATCTTCACTATTTTCTGCTCACCATTGTAATGTACCTGAGCAATCACCATCGTTCATGGACTTTGAAACTCAATTGGGTTCTGCTCACCATGTGCTTGGTAAGTTTGATTTTCTTCTTATTTAAATGTATTATCTCCCCATGGCATGTGACCAGGTATATGATCCCTCTGAAAATTCTTGTATCGTGGTTTGCAATTTAATTATGGTTTCCCCATATTCATTCTTATGGCAGCTTAATTATGAGTCAGCTATTCATATAGGTAGATGATAGTGGATCACTTATGATGGGGTTCCTACTAGTGCAGGGGCTTCCATCCACCACCTCTACCCGTCAATGTTCCTAGTTGCAGGAATCCTGTTAATATTATCTGTTTGATATCTGTGTTTCTATGAGTTATATTTATTTTGAGGTGCAAATTGTTACAACATGTCTACCTAGTTGTTGTTTGTCAGAGAAAACGAGTTGAAATTGCATCATTTATGGACTTTGAAACTGATTTGGGTTCTGCTCACCATGTGCCTGGTAAGTTTGATTATAACAGCCAATCATCTTCACTGTTTTCTGCTCACCATGGTAATGTACCTGAACAATCACCATCGATCATGGACTTTGAAACTCAATTGGGTTCTGCTCACCATGTGCCTGGTAAGTTTGATTTTCTTCTTGTTTAAATGTATTTTGAGCAGGTTCTTGCAGTTTCACGTGTTATGGTTGCATGGCAATCAATCGGCATAGCGATGGGCGTATATGATATGTGTCATTGGTAGAACTCCGTGCTTCCAATGTAATGCACGAAGTCTTTTTCCCCTTTCTTTCTTGTTATAAGAGGGTGAAACAATATGGCAGATATCTGAAGGAGAGGAAGAAATTTGGTGCTTAATTGGCAGCTTTCCAGATTAACCAGGAGAAGCTTGTTTGCATGCTTGGCAATATTCAAGCAATGGTGCCTATCGGTTGGCATTTGTGCAAGCTTCATGAATCTGGCAAGATGACATCTGGTCATGCGAGCATGGGGACGGTGAATGATGATGGCTTTTTTAGACATGGCTTTCATTGTCTTCTGACTTTAGGAATGACAAATTTGTTCTTGATTTAGGCTTGGACTTCCTTGAAGGCTAGAGAAACAATTTCTCTTGGACGAGAGTTGCTTGGTGGTAATGGAATACTAGTTGATTTTCTAGTGGCAAAGGTACTAACATGTTCTTGCATTTGAACTTTGTCTCGTTTCTTTGATTGCTACTGGTATATATTTTATTTTTGATAGTATGCATGTGTCTAGTAAGCAGCTTAGATGTTAGAGTAATGGTATCTAATCTGAGGGTAAAGTTGTAGAGTTTGCGGAGCCCCCACCAATAATGTCTAAATGTACATCCTGGTTTGAGGCGTTTTGTGATATGGAGCCAATTTTCTCGTACGAAGGCACCTGCAGAGAGATAATCGGGATTGCGAGTTTTAAACCGGCGGTTCTCGCGAAAAGTAGGTTGTGATCTATTCAAACGTTATGCATTTCTGTCATCTGCAACATGCACACACTTCGTAAAAATAATCCTGGTAAACGAGCCTCGTGGAGATAAGAGAGAAGTGAAGGGACCGGAGGCCAATGGAAACGTGGGATCGCTGAGAAATGTGCATCACCTGGTCATCAGTTCTCACACAACTCCTCTGATCTAATGATCACTCTTTTTTTCTTATGTTTATGGCTAGTCATCTCTGGTCATCAGTTTAATTATGGTTTTTCAGATATAACAATTAGATTTTCAGGCTGTAACTTAATTTTTTGCACACTCTATTATATCATTTGCAGAATTTATGCTCGAGAAAGTGCATCAAAATTTGACAAGAAACTGTAAATATGAAGATACCCTACACATACCTCGCTTGTGTGCCAAAGGGAACTGATGGGGGCAGAGAGCAGTAGCCAACTTTGCATGACATCTTGAAGTGTCACAAGGTCTTTACTTTTTTTTAGTTCAGTGTAAACGCCTACAATGGGATGAGACAATCTTTTGTATTTAAGTAGTGTGATGTATGGTCTGTAAAAGTCGGTACACAATGTAATTGCCCGACATTTTTTAATTTGTAATTTCAATGTGACAGTTTGATGCAGAATTTGGATGTGTAAAATTTAATCCCAATTTAAATGCAATGACTTCATTCATGTGGCATGTGAATATGTGTGAATACACAATGGGCCGAACATGGGAATTCAGGAACCGTAGTGGTGAATATTAATCAATTTGAATGGGTTGGTATCACCACCGGTGGAGAACAAATTATTGACCTTGATTTCACATTTGTTTTTGATGATAATATGGTAAAAAAGGATTCCAGTTTGTGAAATAGTGGATTGTGGTTTTGAAATTTCAGCATTTTGATCGTTAATCGTCGAAAAAAGGACTCAAGCATCACGGCATTTTGCGTCAAACGAGAAGAAAAGTTATATGTGATTTTGTTGGTTTACGATAAGTCGCATGACACTTGAGTTGGAGTTGATTTGCCTTGTAGGCATAGTAGCAGGCAATGGGGGTAGTCCTTGTAATTATTTCCCTCTTAACCCATCTCTAATTTAGAAATTCTTGTCAAAGTAGATGGAACAAGGGGTCTTATTTCTTGGGGTAATCTCGGTTATGTACATTCTTATTAAAGTAAAATTAGATATTCTTTAGAATAAGTAAACCTAGATTAAGATATTCTCCTTAACATATTCGGCTACCAAAGAGTGTACTTTGGGCCACTTTGATAAGAGTCGAATTGTTTGCTGAATATAATTACAAGTCTCGGTGCCCTTATCTTATTCGGCTCGCGGTTTCGGGGTTAGTAGCGATACCCAAACTTATTCTGCGGATAGACCATTCAAGTGAAAACCAAAAAAACAATGGCTGGTGGCCACCTTGGCAGAGCGGAAGTGCAAAATATCGAATTAGCTTCCAGAGGACTCCCCACGCCCCCAAGCTGCCAACCTGTCACCGTCCCCGATCCAAAGAAGCAGCAGGCTGGCGGTCTGTCACTGTCCAAGGTCCAGTACCACTGACCCCACACTTGCGCGCTGCCCACCCCACCGCCTCTTCTTCTTCTTCTTCTTCCCCTTCTCCTCCTCCACCGTACCCCCTCCCTGCTTTGCTCTGCCTCTCTTCTCAAGCCCCCTACTCCACCGACGCCATCGCCACCCGCCTCTCACCTCCCCCCCCCCCCCCCAACTTCTTTGCCCTCCCCCGCCGCCACTGCGGACAGCAACAGCACCCCCACACGCAGCATCCCCGCGATGCTGCTGGTTCCCTGACCGGCTCCCCCCTCCCCTCCCCCCCCCAACCCAGATCCGCCCGCTTCCCACCACGATGAAGGAGACCCACCACGACGGCATCGGCGCCGTGGCGGAGAGCCCCCTGGGACAGCACCTCATCAAGCTCATCGGCAACGTCTGCTTCTCCCTCTTCGTCCTCTCCGTCCTCGTCTTCACCGTCATCGCCGTCACCTACCAGCCCCCAGACCCCTGGCTCGACTCCTCCAAGGCCATCGTTACCCGCTCCTTCTCCCAGACCCTCCCCAACGCTACATTCCACCCCGACACCTCCCTCCTCACCACCGCCGAAGACGCTGACCTCTCCGCCGGCGCCCCGCTCCCCTCCCCCGCCCTCGTCGCCGACGACTCCCCGGCCCTCCCCGACGCCGCCTCCCCCTTCCTCGCCAACGCGACTGCCCCTCTGGTCTGCGACGGGGGCCAGCCCCTCAACTGCTCCCACCCGGCCATCCTCCCTGCCATCAAGAAGTTTAACGCCAGGGTCTTCAAGTCGCTCGTGTTCCTCGCCTACGAGACCCCCGTAGCCGGGTCGAAGCCTGACCGGTGCGACGCCGCCTGGTCGTTCCGCAACCGGAAGGAGAAATCTTGGCGCAGGTACCGCGATTATCGCTGGTTCCGCCTCGCCCCCACCGACAACTGCACGTTTGAGGTCACCGGCGCTGGGAAGTTCCGGTCCGGCACCAACGCCAGCCGCCGGAGCAGGGGAACCAAGGGTGCGGCTCCTTCCAGCTCGTCCAGATCTCCTACAGCCCCTGCACCGATCGTGGACGGCGACATCAATGACACCATCCCAGTGCTTGGATCGGAATCGGACTTCCGAAAGGGGCGGTACTTGTACTACTCCCGCGGCGGCGATTACTGCAAGGGGATGAATCACTACCTGTGGAGCTTCCTGTGCGGCCTCGGGGAGGCAAAATTTCTGAACAGGACATTCGTGATGGATCTGAGCGTGTGCTTGTCTGCTTCGTATAATCCGGGCAACAAGGATGAGGAAGGAAAGGACTTCCGGTTCTACTTTGATTTCGAGCACCTGAAGGAATCGGCGTCGGTTGTGGAGGAAGATGAGTTCCTCAGGGATTGGAAGAAGTGGGACAAGGTAGCCGGTTCCAGGAAGCAGCGCTCGGCAGTAACAGTGAGGAAGGTGCCCACTTACAAGGTGACGCCAATGCAGTTGAAGAAGGATCGGAGCACGATCTTGTGGCGGCAGTTTGATGGCCCGGAGCCTGAAAACTACTGGTATAGGGTGTGTGAGGGTAGGGCTGCAAAATATGTGCAAAGGCCATGGCATGCCATTTGGAAGTCGAAGAGGCTCATGAACATTGTGTCGGAGATTGCTGGAAAGATGGACTGGGACTATGATGCTGTACATGTTGTGAGGGGTGAAAAGGCAAATAACAAGGAGCTCTGGCCCAACTTGGATAGTGATACGTCACCAGATGCATTGTTGGAGAAGCTTGTTAAGGTGATTCATCCATGGAGGAATCTCTATGTCGCCACGAATGAGCCCTTTTACAATTACTTTGATAAGTTAAGATCCAACTACAAGTTGCATTTGCTAAATGATTATAAGGATTTGTGGGGAAATACAAGTGAGTGGTTTAATGAGACAAAAGCCCTCAATGGTGGACGGCCGGTGGAGTTTGATGGTTACATGAGGGTGGCAGTGGACACTGAAGTGCTGTACAGAGCAAAAACAAGAGTTGAGACATTCTATAATTTGACTAGAGACTGTAAGGATGGCATCAATACATGCTGATGGACATCATGTTGTTATGTGGGGAATCAGGGATAGTATCATACTGCTTGTGAGTTATCTTGAGCATAGTTGTTGAAATTTGCTGGTGACTTGAGTTGACCTCATATTGGCATTACCGCAGTGAGAATTTCTATCTCATAACTATTTGTTATGTCAACTTTTTGTCATCATTGTACCATTTGATACGTAAGCTCATTTCCATATCATGTGCCGTTGATTTTCATTTGGTTTTATGTATCTTGTCTTGGTTTCTTATAGAATTTATTCTGTTGTACTAAAGTGTTAGTTGCAGATTTATTGTACAAAGAAGAAGCCTTTTTGCCACCAATAACTGCTTGTAAGACTTCCTTCCCACTTTGAAATGCCATAAAGATTATATTGGAATCAATCCAGGCCTTAGGAAGGTGCAGGTCCCCTGTTGGGTACAAAGGAAAATGTAACAACAGAAACTATAATATCTGAAGCACTAGGTGAACATCAGAGAAGTACAGAGAGAAATTGAGAGAAGATGTTTGAATTGGAATTAGTGCCGGTAACCGTTGAAAACTGGCTTTAAGGTCTTGTCTGGATGCAAAGTATAAACACATTTAGGTTTATCATAAACTCATTTTTTTGTTACAACCTTTGTTTGAATGGTTAAGAATATGTTTATCATAAACTCTCTTGTCTTTACCATAAACTCAAAATCTCTTGATAAACGCATTTTCTATAAACCTACTTTGAGTTGGTTTATGTTGGAGTGACACTCCCTGTAAACTGAGTTTGTCATAAACTCACATATGTTTACATACAACAGTTAAACATGAGTTAATAGAAAACGAGTTTATGAAAAATAGCTTTCTGGTAAATGCATTTATGATAAACCTATTTAAGTTTTCATAAGTTGCATCCAAACAGGGCCTCAGTGTATCAAGCATCTAATTTGTACCTTTTAGAAGTTCAATATTTTAACATGCACCTATTCATTTGGTTGAAAGGATGGATCTGAGTAGCTTCACAATCCATGAAGCTGACGTTGTCCACCAAGCTACCTTTGTCTCTGTCAACAATGATTTAATAGTAGATTCTTTGTCAACTAACTTAATTGCAGATTTTTCGTCAACTAACTAGCAGAATTAAAATTGTTGAATCTGATCTGGTCCACCGTGTAAGCCATAGCATGCACTTCAAAGTTCCTTCATCAACTAGTTTAGTTATTCACCTAAAAATCTTTAACACTCTCCACTTGCATGCATTGTCATTTATGTCATGGTCGTCATCACTATCATCATTAGTAAGTGAGATTGCAAATCGGGTTAGATAGATCTGGGTCTGATCCAATCATATTCACTTTATTTTGGATGTAGATCCTCTTGTATACCTAGATTTTGAAATCAGGTTTCAGCTGATGTCCATTTTTCTACATTTGGGCATCCTTCAGATCGCCATTTGAATCCCAATAATCTGGATTTGTAATCCCCTATCCAGCCTCACAGTCATGGAACATCTTTCCTGAGCCCTAAAAACCATAAAGTAAGGAGGCTCCCATTGTCACAGTTGCTCGCTGCTGCCACAGCCATTCTGAACTCTCACCATTGCTCTCACACTGCCACTATTGTCCAGGTCCAGTGTTACCTAATCACCCTGTTCAGCTCCAACATGCTGATGATGTCGTTGGGAGGGGGTTTCTTGCTCTAGGAATTGAGATCTCTGTGTTCGTGGGCCTAAGGTTCTCATGCCCATCTGCCTCTCTTAATTCTCTCATCTCCTTCACAAAGCACAATGCTTGCACGGGGTCTGATCAGTGATCCTGCTCAAAATTTTGGAGTGGAAGGCAGAAGAACCTGAACATCAACTTGATGCAGCTAAAGTTGATTGCTTCTAAGGTGGGTGTCTTGTCTTTATTGGTAGCAAGATGCAGTCAAACTGTGGAAGCGATTCTTGCTTGTGTGAATGTCCATTGTCAGGCACCCTTGATCATCAGAGCTGCAAGGGGATGCAAGGATAAAACCTATGTTGCAGGAACAATTCGATACCATAACACCGTCCATGTCATAGAGTGCTAGTGGTGTGCCGTTATGAGGGCACATGTAAACAAGTTGATGAACAGAGATGAGACTATTGACGTATTGCAGCAGAAAATCAGACATGAAGATGAGGAGATTTTGATGTTCAGTCGGTTGAATTTGAATTAAAATAATAATATTTGTGGTACTTTAGTTATGTTTACTGTAGACAAACCATATTTTCAAATTTTTTTGGGATGGTGAAAATGCAGTCGCAATCATAGTTGTCAAGAAAGTAGGGCGATGCAAGGCAACTTAGGGTCCCCATGTACCTAAGCTCTTAGGCATCCACCTAGGTGGCAAGTTCATAAGAACTAAGGTGTATGTGTGTGTGTTCATGTGAGCAAGAAAGAGGAGGGATGGCGGGGTGTGTGCAGAGAGATATGACATAGAAAGAGGGAGGGAAGGGTGGCGGATGGATGCACTGGAGACCCCATTACCAGGAGAGAGAGAGAGAGGAAGTGTTTCTGGGCCTCAAGAAAGGCCGCTCAGTGCCTGGGCCTTCAAAAAATGCCTGGTCACCTACGTGACTGCCTTGACAACAATGGTTACAATTAAGAGAGGAACAATTTTTTGTAGTAAAAGTTCTAAAAGTAGAGAAAGACCTAGGAAAACATAGATGGAAGTACAAGATCAGACCAAAAAGTGCTATGTATATCAAGTTCCAAATATGTAAATGCTTGAGGTTAAGGTTGATGATCCAAAAACTTGAGACTTGTACCTTTTGATTTAGTTTAAACTCACATTGTTGATGTACCAATTCGTTCATTTCTTCCTTTATACTTTCTACCAACACTTACACTCTCATAGGTGGGAGATACTATTACTAGTAGACTAATACCAGATAAAAACCTAACAAATTCCGTAAGTTAGTCCTCCCTCCCTACCCAGGAACCGTTTGTTCGTAACACACAATAGATCAAATGGTTGTAAATATCAGGCTGGCAGACAGGGAAAAGATAATGTCTTTCTCTTGCTTTGAGTCCTACATCAATCCCAGACTGATGGAATAGTGTTTTGTGATGGTGATGCCAATATATTTCACAAGTCTGAGATGGGATTCTGTTTATATTTTTTGGATATATTGTGGAGGTAATCCAAGGAAGGGGTTAACGGTGGAAGGCTCTGCTTTTGATCAGGTATTTACTGAAATCAGGCATTCTTCCAATGTCAGGTTCAATGCAAAGTATCCAGGACAGTTCTTTGACATCTATAGTCATCATTGCAATGGCTAAAAGTGTGGGACCTGCTTTTAATGGGATGCTTGAATCTAGGTATAACTTCAAAAGGGGGTTCTTCCATGACTTTTGGCATTGCTTCGGACAGGTTTCCCACAGAAGTGAACAGTCATGCTCATAATTTATCTGCAAGCTGTCCATGTGATATGGAGTGAATGATTCATGTGTTTTATGACTTCTTGCAGAATACTGCATGGAGTATCATGGTACCTGAGAATCTCTTAGTAAAGACACTTGAAAACTATGTTATCAAGGCTATTGCCTCACCTGCGTAGGCAATGAGGGAAGGCTAGGCAAGCCAGGAATCCCTTGCCTCGCTACATATTCACCTCGCTCACCTAGCCTATGTATCTAGGACAAATGGTTGCATTTTTTGATTATGTGGTATCATTTATTCTTATTCCCAGTTATTATGAAATGGCTAATGCTTCTCTTAACAAGGTCTATTGTCCTTTTTCTCTTACATACTACCACATTTTATAATTATTGTTGATTCCTGATACTACCCACTATTTATATGAGTGTTTTAGACAAAGTGCTCTTTCTATATTGGACATGATCACTGTTTCTCAAAGCCTCACATCTCATCATCTTGGATGTTTCCTTTTCTTCCTAGCCACTTCTTCCTACATGATAATTTAGGAAAGAAAACACATTACCTCAAATACCCAGGTTCTCATGTAGGTATTTGAGGCTGAGGTGAGACCTTGGTTGCCTGACTCGCCTCTTGACTTCAACTACATAGCCTGAGAAAGGTCTTTATATAATTTAAACTAAAAATCACGTCCGAATTGTCTTATGTTGCTTTCATGTTCTAAGCTGATAAAGGTTGTGGAGAGAGATTTCTGTTGCATGATCTATGGGTTGCTCAGGTGCCAAACAATGGTAGATCTTGAGATTTTATCTATGAATAGTTTGATGTGGAAAACTTGTCATTATAGAAAGTGAATTGGTGACTCATTGGGATTTTTCAGTTTTCAAACCCACCCTATAATCTTTCATATATAGGAATTAGCTCTTGTTATAACCAACTCACAATTACACATTTATATCATAAACACCCTTTCTAGGGGCTTCTTCCCAATTTTTCACCAAATAACTTGAGATTATGAGGAGTTCTAAATAAATAGGGTTTTTTGCATATTAGTCCTCATAAACTTAGTGAATTGTCGATTAGTCCCTCCATTCTGAGTATTATCTTAATAGTCCCTATAATCTTAATCGTTACACATTTAAGTCCCTACCGTTCATTCAGTTAACTAAACTATAGTTATCTTATACTAAAAGTAATGAAAATACTAACTTACCCCTGGGTTAAGTGTGAGACTGTGAGAGAGAGATAGAGAGAGAGAGAGGTGTCTCCCCCTCTCCCCCCTCTCCATCCCTCCGGCCGCCCTCCCCCTCCACCTCCCCTCCCCATCCGCCCTCCGACCTCCGTCCCCCATCCCCCTCCACCTCCCCCTCCCCCTCCGGCCGCCCTCCCCCCTCCCCCTCCCCCTCTGACCTATGTCCCCCCCTTCGTTCCAACACCTGATGATTAGCAGGTGGAGGAGGACCCGGCGCTGATCCAACACGTGAGGAGCTTCTTCGCGGGCCACCAGAACCACCCACTCCACACCCCCGCCTCCGCCGCCACCAACCCCGCCCTATCCGAGCACTCCACCTCCAACCCCGCCCCCCGCCCGCTCTTCCGCTCCCCCTCCCTCCCCGCCATACCCCCCGCCACCACCGACTCCTACCGCTACGCCGACGACGAAGAGGAGGACGTCGACGACGACGACGGCGGCGCAGAGTCCTACTCCGACTCCAAGGCGGCCGGCAGGGCAGAGACGGGCGTGGTGCGACCCTGTGCCGTGGCGACGGCCGGGGCGGAGCCCAGCGAGCTGATGCAAATGGAGATGCCGGAGGAGATACGGCTAGGCTCCCCCGACGACTGCTCCAACAATCTGGACGTCGACCTGCAGATGCTAGCCGTCTGCCGCACGGCCAGCGGCCAGTCCGACGGCCAACACCGTCCCGACGCCGGCGCCTGCCAGGCGTGGCTCCTCCTCCACGACGACGCCACCAACTGCTACCTCCCTCCGTCTTCTGGTAGTTGTAATATCTCTCTCTCTCTCTCTCTCTCTCTCTCTCTCTCTCACTCTCTCTCTAATCATGTTTCCATGTCAGGAGCCACTGCGACGCAGACCATGTCCCAGGAGGACGCCCACTACTCCCAGAAGGTCTCCACCATCATGCAGCAAAACTCCAGCAGGTGGGTCGACTCCTGCTCCAGTGGGCTCGAGCACCCGCGACAATCGGCGTTCTCCAGCTGGGGCTGCACGGACGGGGAGCCTCACTTTCCGCCGGCGACGCCCGCAGGGAGCTCGCAGTGGCTACTCAAGCACGCCCTGCGGAGCGTCCCCTACCTCCACGGCAAGTACAGGGTTGGCGACGAGATCTCGCCCAAGCCCCTCAGGGAAGGGGAGGGGGGCAGAGGTTCCGCAAGGGCACGCCGCAGGACGAGCTCAGCGCCAGCCATGTGCTGGCCGAGAGGAGGAGGGAGAAGCTTAACGAGCGCTTCATAGTTCTACGTTCTCTGGTTCCCTGTGTCACCAAGGTGTGTGTGTGTGTGTGTGTTTTGCCTCCCCTGGGACCTCCCCCTCCGGCATCCTCCCTGTCCCTTGCGACCTCCCCCCTCCCCCCTCCCCGGCCTCCTCCTCTCCTCCCCCCTCCCCCTCTGACCTCCCCCTCCCCAGTCCTCCGGCCCCCTCCCCCTCCGACCGACGCGACGGTGCAGGGGTGTGGGGAGAGGTCAACCTCTCCATCAAGGAGCGTCGACCTCTCCCCCCTCCCCATCAGACCTCCGTCCACCCTCCCCTGCTATCTCCCCCCTCCCCAGTCCTCCGGCCCCCTCCTCCCCCTCCGGTCGCCCTCCCCCCATCCCCTCCGGCCCCCTCCTCCCCCTCCATCCGCCCTCCCCCCATCCCCTGTGACCTCCCCCGCCGGCCGCCCTCCCCCTCCCCAGTCCTCCGGCCCCTCCAGCTGCCCTCCCCCTCCCCAGTCCATGGATGTGTGTGAGAGAGATGGGTATTTTAGTCTTTTCCATGCCATTGACGGGGAGATAAACTAGGTGGACTTATTTATAAAATATTAATAATTGTAAGGATCTTTAAGACAATACTCAGAATAGAGGGACTAATCAGAAATTCACTATGTTTATAGGGACTAATATGCAAAAAACCCAAATATATCTAGATTGGAAGGGTTAATCCCTAAATATGAGAGGTTGTAGGGGCTGGAAACTAAAAATTTCTGATCGATTTGTCATGTTTGAAATACCATCTTCTATGGTCTTCAGTTCTGTGGACAAGAGAACATTAGCTACCTCTTCCTTGTTGATCCTCCGAATTATTGCTCCGTGGCATAAAACAGTGCAAGTCAGAGCCACATGCGACTGGGGGCATACCACATCTGGGAAGTTCGAGTCTGTTGAACTTGTATTATACGAGTACTGGTTAAGTGGATTTTAAATTTATGTGCCATGCCATGGCTAACATGGAAAGGGGGGAAAGGGCTGCGGTATTCAATTACTGCTTCCTCTCATCAGCTGAGCAATGTCATCAGAAGGAAACAAATAGGACAAAATTCAGAATCACATTAACTCCATGCTTTGTTTTTCTTTGGTTGACAAGATATGCTTGCCCAGTATTGTAGCAACAATAAATCAAAACGAAAATGACTCAAATCTCATCAGTGCTGAATCTGTTCCGCTGGCATCTCTTTCAATCTACCATGGATTGTAAACTCGTTATCTCTGTTGTCACTTACACCTTTCGTTGACATAGCAATTCGCCGTGGTATCAAAAAGAGAGAGAGAGAGAGATAGAAAAAGGCATAGCGAATCTCCTGAGACTGATCTTACCTGATACAAGAAATCCTGTCTGAACTCATCTGGATGCTTTTGACAGAAAGAAGTTTCCTAAATTCTTTATAACAGAAAAAAAAACACTGACAAGGCTAAAAGTGGACTTGTTGAAACTGTTGATTTTTAAGGAGAGCTGAAGCTTGTAGATCTGCTGCCTCTGGGAGAGGTTGGGATAAGGATCATAACGGATCTCCATCTGCCATCAGGCGTTCCTCCCCATCGTTTGTGTTTTAGATCTATCTCTTCGTCGCACGTATCTCCCACCTCTACAAAAGGCCTTCCATTTTCTTACCTTTCACATTGGCTTTTCAGTAAATAGAAATGTTTAATTCTCGTGCAGGATCGATAATTTTTCTATTCGTCTCGTACATAATTGGGTTACGCGTGCAATGAGTGAGTCTCACCATTTTTTTCCTTTTCTTTATACAAATTCACATTTCTAATGGAAAACAAATATTTATCATCTTTAGTTGGTTACTTGTCACCCTTGATGTTAAGATTGACAAATAATCAATTAAGAGTGACAAATAATTATTTCATAGTGAAGTTATTTGTCACTCTTAACTTGTTATTTATCATTCTTAATTTTAAAGGTGACAAATAATAAGAGTGATAAATAAATTTATGAGAAAAGACATAGGATTATTTAAGGAGTATTTAAAATGTCTGTTGGGTGGGATCCGCACGGCATTGTGTAGACCAATAGTGTACTAGACTTGTAATTTTTTTGCTAGTGCATACGTGAAGTTAGCATTTCTTTTTAGTAAAACGTTAAATCTAGGAACCCTAACTATTTGCAGCTCTCCAATGGAGATTTTACATTTAGATTTCATTAAACAAAATATGTAGTGTGTAGCACAATGTGTCAAAAATTTGATGTTCACAAAATCTTATTTTTCTACAGTAGTTTCTCTCCAAATGTGATTTTATTTTTCTCCGGTGCCCCTACTCGTGGTGGCTCATCGAGGCAGTCGTCTCCCCACCGGAAACTATTAATCACACCACTCCAGTCTTACTTTTATCCGAAGAGTAATGCTTGTGCAACACCTCGATGAATTACATCTCGGAGAGTTACACATGTAACTCTTTATTTTTTAATTTTTTTTAGTGGCCTTCACATCTAATTAATTTGATGTGCAGTTCACGTCATCATCAGGTGACATAGCGTGAGGGTCACATAAAAAAAATTACCCCACTGTGAATAGTGAAATTGATCTAATTTTAATATTCACATAGTTGGAGTTTTATTTTTATGTGATCTTTACGTCACGTCACTCGATGACATGAATGTCACGTCAAATTAATTAGACGTGAATATTATTAAAAAAATTAAAAATATTACATGTACAGTGTCCCACGGTGTAATTATTTGAGGTGTTACTAGAAACATTACCCTTATTTGAAATGTCTTGTTAATTTTGTATGCTTTCAACTACTAGTGCGATCGATCGAGAGGGATGCCATTGTAATTTTGATATTAATTGCTGTTAGATGCGAGAGAGCGAGTGATCCCATTTTTCTACTTGCGATTTGGATCGATTATATTGTTAGAGGAGCACCTCTTAATCTATTGGTAGTTCTCTAAGTACCATCTATTCATTTGTTAGTATTTTGGGATAGTTACAAAAATAATCCTCATATTTCAATAATCGTACAATTATATTCCACATTTAGGTATTGTTATAAATAACTTTCTTGAATGATTATTAGTGCAAAATTACTTCTGAGGTTGGTTATCGAATGTCTATTTGGATCCATAAAATCTAATTTTGGATGAAAATATTATTTGTAAAAAATTATTTTTTCATTGGCATTGGACACATCGTGTCAATCAGAGAGAAGGAGAGATGACGAGACAAGGAGGGGGAGATAGATGAAGAATTTACTGAGAGATTAGGGATATTTTAACCTTTGTTTGAATTTGATCGGAGCTAACCAAAGTTAAGTAAGAGTTCGGTAATAGAATACTAACGGCGAGTGATGGTAAAAATATTTTTACGAGTATTATAACGTAACAAGATTATCTATAATAATAGTTAAATAAGGATGACAACTACAATTGTTGAAATAGAAACATTATTTTTGTTATTGTACCGGTCGAGAAATAATTATTCACTTCTAGATCCACATCTTCTAGTAATTTGTTTGCTCAGGATCGAGAGTCTCGTCGGAGAGGGACCTGCAATCACCGACCGAAGGTCAGAAGGAGCCCTGAGAGTTATCTCAGAGCATAACCCTTCGGCGGTCAAGTTAGACAATGAGAGAGAGAGAGAGAGGAGAGCATTTGGGAGAGGGGGAGACTGAGAATAGGAGAGCTCTAGGGAAACTTTCTTGCGTACCTCCTGGTCGTTGGACCAGAGTCCTACTTATACCATCCTCGTCGGGGGAGTTGACCGTTAGGTTGCCGTGGTCGGGGGAGACGTGAGCCGCTCATCTCGCGTGCCTGACAAGGCAAGGAGACATGAGTGTTGACTCGTCGTCTCCCGCTGGGAGGTTGCTCTGCCATTAATGCAACAGAGACGTCGACCATTAATGCGGCAGAGCTCGCTGGAGAGGGCGTGAGCCTATGTTGACAGGGGGAGTGGCACGGATGGTGTCCCGATCTCGTCGCCATATTGGAGCATCGTTCGCCATTAATACACAGTTGTTACCGTGTCCCGTGATCGTTGCCGGAGAAGGCGCACGCGGATACGATCCCTGCACTGGGTCTGCGTTGGGACAAGGGGCGTACTAAGTCGCTCAGGCAGCGTAGTAGGTCTGAAGAGTCGGGCTCCTGTGATGGACTAGAGGATGGACGTTATTGGGCTGACGAGATAATCTCTTCTCCGCTATTATCTCTAATATTTTAGTGAGACAATATTGCATGCTTAAAAAATTGTCTCAGGTGGGAATTAAATTTTTGTTTTATCCTCGTCGAGTTGTTATGATTTTATGTAGAGTGTCTATGAGATGTTCCTATAGTTTGGTGTGGGTCAATTGTCCCGCATTGGAAGTAGACAGTAGTGTGAACTTCGACGCATGTAGATTGCCAATTTCTTGGCACATTTTGCTGAGACGGGATGAGTAATTTTTTTTCTTCCCCCTTTTCCCCATGAAAATGGAGCTGGATTGATTTGGTGGCTGTGTTCTGTGATTGGCTTTGGTGTTCATATCTGAGGGGACAGAATTTATGTTTTCAAATCATCCACGCCCTGAAATGGTTTTTGTACATATATCTCTCTTAAATTATCAATTGCACAAAAAACCATCCTATATTTGGATTCCATGACGGATGGTTATACAATAGTTCTCAGTGAACAATACATTCCTATAGTAAGGGTATATATAAGAAAATATATGTAAAACGCTCCTCGTTCCATGGGGGGTTATTACTCCTCCTTACAGGAATGTTAGCCACTGTGACAGACTTCTACGGGAGGTTGTACGTGCAAATGTTTTCGTCTAATAGAGATACATCATTAAATGTAAATGCAAGATGAATTTCCATGCAAATATAAATTTCATGAGGTTAAATTTAGGCAATTGATAATTTAAGAGGGATATACATGCGAAAAAACTCTTCGCGTTCGGTAGGGCATTTACTCCTCATTACCGAAATCTATACTATATACTATAAGAGGATACAACGGTTTTTTTCCGCCGGTTCAATAGATTTTATCCGGCTCGATTCATCTGGATTCATCACTTCCGTGGGGGGAAGGTGATCGGGGGGAGCCGTGGAAGACGCGGGGTTTGGGGTGGGTGTCTCCTTTCCTTTTTCTTCTTCTTCCGGTTCCTGTTGCTACTGGGATTCTGCAGCGTCGGGGGCCATGGGCAGCGGACGCGGGAGGGGCAGATTCAATGGGGTGGACCGAGGGTGGTGGTCGGAGAGGGGGGCGGTCTGGAGGGTCGCCGTCTGCTGCGCGCTGCTCGCCCTGTGTCGTTTGTCTGGCCGTATGACTGCTCTGAGGCCGATCGGGGAGAGGGTGGCGTCGTCTTCGTTGCTGTCGTCTTCGGGTTCGTCCTCCTGGTCCGATGAGGTTAGCTCTTCTGCCTCTGTGTGTGTGTGTGCGTGTGAAACTAGGAGTGTTGCCGGAGGTTGGCGCCTTCCCGGCTACCACTATATATATGCTGACATCTCGTTACTGTGCGGCGGCGAGGGCGGGGGGACTTCTGACGGCACGTCTCCACGTCCCGCAGCGCGGTTGCCCAACCCTCTGCTTCGCGCGCGTGTGATCTATCGTGTTGCCGGAGTCCGCCGGGAGTCTGAGCGGTCGCGGGCGCGTGCGTCCAGATTTAACCAGCAGATCGGGTGGTGGGGGCAGCGAATGGGGGGGACTACAATCCCATTCCGTCGGCTCCTACCGGGTTTTCAGATGATCATGATTAATTTCCAACGCAATCGGACACATCAAAATATTCTCGCATTATCTATTGATTAAACATCTAAGATTTATTTAAGTATTCTTTTGTCAGTTTATGGGTAACTTGATTGACATCAAAATCGACCTCCAAACCTCCATCTAATTTCTCGTTAACAAAAAGGTGAGTTTAAAATAATATCAGCGCACTGGGGTCATCCCCATTGTATGATTATACCAAATTAATACAGTTTTAAAGGTCGATCGGTTTTATATGTAAAGGTGACAGTGGGTGAAGGTTAGGTCGGGTTTGGTTAAATCACCGGTGGAAATGGATCATAGATTGCTCGACTCTAACCCAATTGAGCTATCTTTGGGTCAAGCTTATAATGTGGCCGGAGTAACACAATGGGGACAAGAATCACAGATCATGGCATGGGCTGAGATCAATCAATCCATGTTAACTAATTATTGACTCGGGTCTAATTTGGTATAAAGTTCGAGATAAAATGATCCTAAAATGTGAAGGGAAGCTTATTACATACGCTAAAATATGAAGGGTTGTCTGTGAGAATAGTTAAGCCTTTAAGATAGGGATCTTAACGTTTTAAGTTTCTAACAAATTAAAACCTCAGATGAAAGAGAACATCGGCAGACGGAGTATTGAGTTCAGTGGCACTTATCTTGTACTCACCTCAATCAGAAATCAGAAGATTTCCTCTAAATAATTACATGGAGGGGCGCCTTTACCACAAATTCTAATATGCCATTGCATACGAAATACTCTTGGACTTCTGTGTGACTCTATGGTAACATTACATAACTATATAAAGCCTCCATATTTATTGGATCTTCAATGTTACCTGTATTTTGTTGTCATCAAGTAAAAACTTTAGCTGCTACTGTCTATTAATGCTTGTTCATGCAGACATCTTCTTCGTCTTTATTTGTGATCTCTGTGTTCTGCCATATTGATCACTATGCATGAACCTACATGTAGATCGTTTATTGGCCTGCATTTATTTCTTCACCTCATCATGACCATCAAAATCATTTAAGGTATTTGCACTCTGTTTGCAAACAATTTCCAAATATTTTAAGCTTCTCAAAAGAATATGTTTGGTTTTTGGCCAAAACAGGGCAGTTTTGGCTAAAGCAGGCCTGAACTTGTCGAACCGGCCTAGACTTGTCCGGTTCCTAAAGCTTGTTTTAAAAATCTTGGTTTCGAACAGCGTCATGTTTTATCTGTAAAAGAAGACACTGTGTTGGATTTACTATTGTGGTTACCTTTTATGTATCTTTTGTTTCTCACTACTCCATGGAGAAGCCTGGAGAATGAGATCCTGGTGACTCTCTAGCAGTCTGTCTATTGCTATTGAAGAAGCGGGAGGATAACAATGAAATTGAAGTGCTATAGGTGCCCATATGCTACTGTTTCTTCCCAGAGATAATTGAGAATTTGAGATGATGACCTGGAGGGAACTTGCATTGTTTCTATAATTATTGAATTGTTGAGAAATGATGAAATGAATGTTGGGTGGATGGTGAGACTAGAATAGATGTATTTGTGTTGGTTAAATTGTAAATTCATTTGTACCGTTTATTGGGTTTCACTCAGGCTTCTTGGTTGTTTCAAAAGTGCACTCTGCTACAACTGTCTGACATATCCATGCTGTACATTTAATTATTTACATGCCATAGACAGTTTCAGAAAACATTTGAATTATGATTTTTGTGCTGACCATTCTGTCTCCTATGGTTAAATTATATTTTCCTGCAGTTTAGTTGAAATTGACTGGATTTTCATCTTCAGGTGACTGAGGCACTATAGCAACATTCATTTTTCGTAATTATATATCCCACGTTTAGTTCATTTTTTTGTCACTTATTTTTCTTGCCATAGATTAAAATGACTAAAAGGGTTATTATAATTTTTTAAAAAAAGTTAACCCACGCGCGAAGCGCGTTCATTTGACTAGTGTTAGTCAGTGTCAAGGTTTGTCGTCCCGGGCGTCCCAATCACGGCCCGGGACGGGACGGCCGGGATGCCTAGTGTCCCGGTATGCTCAGTGAGACGACGAGATTATTTAAATTTTTTATTTTTTTTAAAATTTTTAAATTTTAATTTTAAAAATTAAAAAATTATTTAAATTATAAATAATATATACATTTAAAAATATTAGAATGTTGAGTTATTTTTTGTGATAATAGATCCATACTAAATTATATATAATTAATTATATAAAAATAACATATTACATCTCTTAATTAAACATTTAATTTGAAGAGATAAAAAAGATTCCTTAATATGTTAAAGTAAACATATACGTAATAATGACATTATTCAACTCCACTCATAAAGTATAAAATGTCAAAACTCACTCGTCTGACTCATCTGTGAATCCCGAATCCTAATCAGAATCAGATACATGAGACTCATGACCCGTATAATCTAACTCTATCCTAGTTGGTGGACGTGCACGTGGGTGAGCCTGAAAATATGTAACCATTTGCACAAATAATGGGTCATGTGCAGCGGTGGATGGTACATGAAATTCTCTAAAAAAAGCCCTAACTACATCTATACATTCAAGTCTATCATCTGCTAATGGTGCGACTAGTGCTGGTGCTGCTCGAACTCTGGAAGTGGAGGAAGATCCTGATCCGTCTGGTGCTGGTGGTGGGGGTACCATAGAAGTAGAAGACGATGCTCCGGCTCTGCTACGAGAAATATATCCCTCCCGTAACTGTGTCCGAAATTAATCTCGGACATCCCCTGGAACTAAGGAGCATGTACGGCAATCCCGTCCCACTCCCGTAAGGTGCTCTGTAAATCTGTGTATACCGGTGACGCGATGTCCGTAGTATCTACAGTGCACATGTCGATCACCCTCAACAGTGCAACCATGCTCCCATGCAGGATGACGTCATCCGTCCATGATAACCTGCAAATGTTGTAAAACTTTGTATTAGTAACTTGAATGATAAGTGCAAAACTCAAGATATGAAGAAAATTACGATTAATTTATAGGTACTCATAAATTTAAACAAATGATACATACTCCTAATCATATGGGCTCAAACTTGGTCATATCCCATCTCCAAATAATTTGACATTATACGTGCTCCGCAGATAGGACAAATAGTCTTCATAACGCATGGAACCTGTATAGTTCTCCCACTACATGCGTACATAGTATTCATACTGTTAGGAACCTTGTGAGTACATGACCGGCGGTGACGCAGCTAAGGGTTGATCGTATCCTTCGGTATATTGCGGAATTAAAGCATGGGCATAAGGATATTGATACAATGGGAAGAATAAACTACTGCTCTCAGAATCGTCATGACACATCGACTGCTGCTGCCATGACCCTCCATATTCACTTCCAGATCCCTGAGAGTCATGTGTGCTCATCCTCTCAAAATCAGACAGCATGCCTTGATAGCTGGTACTGTCTACAACAGAACTTCCATAATAGGGATCCCAATAATCAGCTGCTCGCCTCGCCTCTGGCGGTGGAGCACCGTGGTCCTCATCTTGAGTGGTATGTGTGAAGTGCTGCTCCTCTGTCCATGCCGCATGTAATATCCCGGACCTTTCGGATCCTTCTTCGTGGGTCCCGGGTCTGGTTTTCGGAGCGTCCGGCTCCGTTGTGTCCGAAATTTCGTTTCGGACATCTTTCGTGTTCGGATCGGCGCGATCCGGAGTCGTTTCGGAGGCCCGGAGGCGTTCCGTGGCTTTTTCCGCGCGTGTTTTCCGATTTCCGGTGTGTGTTTCGGCTTTTTCTTCGGACGCTCGCTGCGGGCGAACCGGGCAGTTCCCCGAGGCACGAGTGGTACCGTTGCGATCGGTGCGTTCCGAGGATTCCGGAAATGTATTTTTCTAATTTTCGGTATTTTTCCGAAAAATCGGATTTTCTATATATTCCCATTTTCTTTTCTTTTCTTTTTTCTTCTTTTCTCTTTTCTTCTTCTTCCTTCCTCTCTCTCCCTCACGCGACCGTGGCCGGCTCTCTCCCTCCTTCTCTCCCGTTCGACCGTGCCGACCCCCGTTCCGGCTGCAGACTTCGGCGGTGCGACGGCGCGAGGACGTGGGTGACGTGGTGGCGATCGTGCGGGCATACGGCGAGCGTGGGAGGCGTGGAGAGGCGAGATTCTAGCGGCGTTCTTCGCGACTTCGAGCTCGGATCGGAGCGTTTCGTCGCGGACCGGAGGTAGGGTGACGTTCCTTAGCCTCATGTCTTCCTTCCCCGTGAGTTTCAGCTCGAGACGAGGTCGAGAGGGGTTTATTTTGAGCCGGGAAGGGTCGATCATGCCGCGGGGTGAGTTCGTCCGATCCATCGTTTTGAGCCCCGATTTCACGGTTTAAGGGCGTAGGAGCATGCTAGGGGGCTTGGGGGTTCTTCTCTCGCCATTTCCCCCTCCGTGGGGTTTGTTTTGAGGCCGATTGGGCGATTCCGGTGAGGTTCGCCATTTTCTCGCCGGTGAGCGATGTGCGGTCGAACCAGTGGCCGCACAACCCCTATGCGGTTCCGTTCGGACCGTTCATCGGCTCGGCGCGCTTTGGGTGAGGCTTGGCGCGCAGTGGGCTTGGGCGGTCTATCGTGGGACCGCATATCCTAATGTGCGGCCCCACAGCTACCGCCCAACCCCAAGGGTTTTGACCGTTGGTTGTGACCGTTGTGCAGTGCTCTGGGATGTGCGGCCAGGAGCTGACCGCATAACCCCTTGCACGGCCAGGTGCTGGCCGTACATCCCCTAGCGCTATGGTTGGATGTGCGGTCTGGCCCTGACCGCACAACACCTGAACGGCTAAGCCGTAGCCGCCCTTCCCCAAGTGCGGCTAAGGACTAACCGTCCAGGCTTTTTACCGTTGGGAGACGAGCGGCCAGGAGGTGACCGTTCCTCACCCACGTGCGGTCAAGAGTTGGCCGCACATCTGTTTGAACGGTCCTGTGTTGGCCGTTTATCTGTCGTTTGGACCCTGGGTGGAACGGTCCTGATATGACCGTTCTAATCCTTGTGCGGTCCCTGTGTGACCGTACTTCCGTGGGCGGCCCAGTGTGGACCGTTCAAGGGTACGGGTTGCGTCGGTGTGTCTCTCGTCGTACAGAGTGTACCGGGAGATGTTGTTGTCAGCTGGTCACCGTGCGTCGGTGTTGGTACAAGGAGCGTTCCTCGTACCTGCAGTTGCACCGTTGTTTTCCGAGACTTGAGAGTCTACTCCTTCTGTGACCCTCCACTAGTCGTAGCCTACTAGTACGCGTGTGCTAGTCGCACCAGGGAGTGGTGTACGGGCTGACCTTTAGAGACGGTTTGTGGACCGGTTACCGTTGGGCCCCACGTCTTGCAGCCAGAGTCCGGCTGAGGGGAAAACCGGTCAGAGGGCCAGACCAGGGACGCGCGGTCTGTGTGTGCACACGTGGTTGGGGGCGGTTGGACCCACGTCGACGGGCGTGACCCCAGCTAGTCACTTGTTGTAGTTACTTGTACGGTGTTTGCGCCTCGGGTAGGACCTACCATGTCAGGCGGTTCACCTGCGGTGCGGTGTAAGACGTCAGGGGACGCTACCGGCTGTGCTTCTAGTGGGTGGTACTCCTGTCGAGTACGGAGTGTCAGACTGTCAGTCGTGTGTTTCCGACCTTCGGGTTTTGACGGTTCGACCGTTGAGTTTCGGTCTTCTCGTACCGTGGCACGTGTGTCGGTTTGCGTGCCGTTAGGGTCTAGTTCTGTAGAGTACAGGGCTTTCCTTTCCGAGGTACCTTCCTACCGCTAGAGTAGTGGTTTCTCGTTTTACGAGGTAGGGTTCGAGTGATCCCTACTGAGTCTTGTTCCGAGACTCATTCCCTGCGTGTTTTCACCGTGTTTCAGGTGAGGCGCCACCTTCGGGGAGCGTGTCAGGAGCGCAGCGGAAGCGTGGTGCGGGTGCCCAGAGGTAGTGCCAGAGGTCAGAGCCGGGGGATGCCCCGTGTAGCTGTACTTTTCTTTCTTGTCACTGTACTAGTCGTGGACTACTGTTGCTGTTGTTGTTATTTTATTGTGGACCATGTAAAATGTTAATTCATTTCCTGCTTAATATCATAACTGTTTAATTTCTGCAATTATTTGTGATGCTTGTGTAGTTTCCACACCATCCTTTTAACCCTTCCGAGTCTTCGGGCTCGTGGGTGGCGGTGCGAGTCTCGGGTTATCGGGCCTTCCCGGTAATCGGATTCTCGGGTCGTTACAGCTGGTATCAGAGCGCGGTTGTGGAATTACATGAGAATCATAGGTAATTGTAGTGGTCCACTAGTCCACAACGATGATGTACATGTGACGCTGGCATGGGGCACCGTGTGTTTTATTCTGACCTTCCGTTTCTGTGTTTTCTGTCTTGTGCTTAAGGAGCGAGGATGGCGCCGAGGAGGAGTTCTCGCTCTCAGCAGGGGCAGTCGGCTGGAGGTCAGGAGATCCAGCAGGGGGTCCAGAGGGACCAGGAGGAGCATAGCAGAGTTCCGGGAGCTACCGAGGCCGCGGATGCTGCGAGGGCTCCGGGGGCCGAGGGTTTTCTCCGTGGCATGTACCATCTCATGGCTCAGCAGTTCGGCGGAGAGGCCGGTGAGGGCTCGTCAGTCAGGGGTGGGCCAGGCCGAGCAGTGAGGGATTTCATGCAGTTTCATCCACCTTACTTTAGCGGCCAGGCAGACCCTGATGCGGCTCGTGATTGGCTTGATGAGATGGAGCGGGTGTTCAGTTCTGCGAAGAGTGCTGTCGAGGACAGAGTGGTGTTGGCCTACAACCAGTTGCAGGGTACGGCTCGGAGGTGGTGGTCTTCCGAGTGGAAGACGTCCTTTCAGCTTCGTCCGCTTGAGCAGATCGAGTGGGATGACTTTGTCAGTGCTTTCGAGCGTACGTACTGTCCAGATATTGTTGCTACGCAGCGGATGCGGGAGTTTCTGGAGCTGGTGCAGGGTGACATGTCCGTGTTGCAGTACAGGGCCCGATTTGTCGAGCTGGGTCGGTACGCACCTCATATCATGGAGCATGAGAGGGTGAGGACGACGCAGTTTGTGCAGGGCTTGAGGCTGGAGCTGAGGCACCATCTGATCGCGAATGGGGCCACTGATCTCGAGACGGCGTCTCGTGTTGCGATTTCCTTGGAGATGGATATGCAGAGGACTCGAGGACCGATCAGCCAGGGGCAGTCTGTGTCAGGTCGCAGCCAGCAGTCGGCTACTCAGCAGCAGGGTTTCTTTCAGTCTGCGTCGGGTGGTTCAGGAGTACCGGCATCGGCAGCTTCGGTGACAGGATCTGCGTCCTTTGGCACGAAGGTCAAAAAGTTCTTCAAGAGAGGGTTCGGCAAGAAGAAGTCCAGGGATCAGGGGCAGGCTTCATCGGGCAGTGTGCAGCAGCCGTTTCCTTTGCAGCGACAGGGATCGGTGGGTGGATCGCGAGGACCTTGTCCACGGTGTAGTGGGACCCACCCAGGCAGGCAGTGCACGGCGCCGATCATCTGTTTTCGGTGTGACCAGCCAGGGCATATGGCGCGCGACTGTCCTCAGAGGCCGCCGCAGCAGCAGGTTTCCCAGCAGCAGCAGCAGCAGGGACAGTATCCGCCGCTACCCAGGTCAGCTAGTGTGGGAGGCAGGCAGAGAGCTCGTGGCCAGATCACGCACTTGACCAGGGCAGAGGCAGTAGCGTCGCAGCTCGTGGAAGGTACCGTTCAGATTTTGGGTTGTGCGGCTCGGGTTTTATTTGATTCTGGCGCGTCTCATTCGTTCATTTCGGAGGATTTCGCGTCGAGCGTCGAGGAGCCGGTGACCCAGTTGTCCTGTGATTTGGCTGTGGAGTTGCCTTCGGGTGACTTTATGGTCACTCCGTATTGCTTCGACCAGGTTCCGGTGTGGATCGATGGGCGGAGTATGCCAGGCAGGTTGTATGCGTTGCAGCTTTGGGATTACGACGTGATTCTAGGCATGGATTGGCTCGAGACTCATGGAGCGGTGGTGGATTGTGGGATGAAGAGGGTCTACTTCCAACATCCGAGCAAGAGGACCTTCTATTTCCAAGGTATCCGTTCCGCCTCTTCTCGATTTCTTATCTCTGCTATTCGAGCCCGTCGATTGCTTGATTCAGGTTGTCAGGGTTTTCTCGCGTCTGTGGTTGTGTCTGACCGGATGGAGCCGAATGTCGAGGACATTGCGGTGGTGTGCGAGTTTCCCGATGTTTTTCCTGAGGAGTTGCCTGGATTACCTCCCCAGCGGGAGATCGATTTCGTGATCGAGGTTGTACCTGGTACGGGACCTTTGGCGAAGGCTCCCTACCGTATGGCCCCCGCGGAGTTGAGGGAGTTGAGGGCGCAGTTGCAGGAACTGTTGGCCAAGGGGTACATTCGTCCGAGCTTTTCCCCTTGGGGTGCGCCCGTGTTGTTCGTGAAGAAGAAGGACGGTAGTCTGCGGCTATGCATTGACTATCGGCAGCTGAATGACGTGACCATTAAGAACAAGTATCCGTTGCCGCGGATTGATGATTTGTTCGACCAGCTTCAGTCTGCGCGAGTGTTCTCGCGGATTGATTTGCGGTCCGGTTACTATCAGCTGAGAATTCGCGAGTCCGATGTGGAGAAGACTGCGTTCAGTACGAGGTACGGGCATTATGAGTTTCTGGTGATGCCGTTTGGGCTCACCAATGCCCCAGCAGCCTTCATGGACTTGATGCAGAGGGTGTTCATCCGTATTTGGACCAGTTCGTGGTCATTTTCGTGGATGACATCCTTGTTTATTCGCGGTCTGCTGAGGAGCATGCGTACCATTTGGGTGTGGTGCTGCAGACGTTGCGAGATCACCAGTTGTATGCGAAGCTCAGCAAGTGCGAGTTTTGGCTCAGTGAGGTGCACTTTCTGGGGCACGTGATTTCTGGTGATGGCATTTCCGTGGATCCCGCCAAGGTCGAGGCTGTGATGCAATGGCCGAGGCCGAGGTCGGTGACGGAGATCCGGAGTTTCTTGGGGCTTGCGGGTTATTATCGCCGGTTTATCCAGGATTTTTCCCGCATTGCGACCCCGATGACGAGGCTCACGCGGAAGGATGTGCCTTTCGTCTGGTCCGAGGAGTGTGAGCAGAGCTTTAGGGAACTGAAGAGATTGCTCACCTCGGCTCCGGTGTTGGTTTTGCCTTCTGGATCGGGAGGTTTTGTGGTGTGTACAGATGCTTCCGGCGTCGGATTGGGTGCTGTTCTGATGCAGCATGGTAGAGTGGTGGCTTATGCATCTCGGCAGCTAAAGCCCCATGAGGAGAACTACCCTACCCATGACCTTGAGTTGGCGGCAGTGATCTTCGCGCTGAAGATCTGGAGGCATTATCTGTACGGTGAGAAGTTCGAGGTGTTCACTGACCATCAGAGTTTGAGGTATGTGTTCTCGCAGAGAGATCTGAACCTCAGACAAAGGCGTTGGATGGAGTTCATGAAGGACTATGACTTCACCCTGTCTTATCAGCCGGGCAGGATGAATGTCGTCGCCGATGCCTTGAGTCGGAAGGTCGTGATCAGTACCTTGATGCTGAGGAAGTGGAGGCTCTGGGAACAGGTGCCCGAAGTATCTTTCAGGCTCAAGATTCCCCAGGAGCCAGGGTTGGCAGTGCTTGCGAGTCTGACTGTCACTCCTGCTATTCGTCGTCAGGTGACAGAGGCTCAGCATGCGGACCCTGAGTTGCCCCGGATTCTTGCGATGGCTGATGTGGAGCTCGGCGAGGACGGTGCTGCGAGGTTTCGTGGCAGGCTGTACGTCCCAGCGGAGGAGCAGGTTCGTCGTGCGGTGTTACGCGAGGCTCATGGGAGCAGGTACACTGTGCACCCGGGTGCGACGAAGATGTATCGGAACTTGCGGAGGCAGTTCTGGTGGCCTGGCATGAAGAGAGATGTGGCCGAGTTTGTGGCCAGGTGCCTGATCTGTCAGCAGGTGAAGGCGGAGCATCAGCGACCAGGCGGTACTCTCCAGCCCTTGGATGTTCCTGCTTGGAAGTGGGACCATGTGACCACGGATTTTGTGGTGGGGTTGCCCAGAACCCCGACTGGGCAGGACAGTATTTGGTTGCTGGTGGATCGGCTGACGAAGGTGACGCGGTTGCTACCGGTCAAAGTCAGCTGGAGCGTGCCTAAGTTGGCTCGTCTTTATGTGGAGCGGATCGTGCCGTTGCATGGGGTTCCCATTTCGATCGTGTCGGATCGGGATCCGCGCTTCACTTCTGGATTCTGGAGGAGTTTCCAGCGAGCTCTTGGCACGGAGTTGGCATTTAGCTCGGCGTATCATCCACAGTCAGATGGTCAGTCTGAGAGGACCATTCAGACTTTGGAGGACATGCTGAGATCCTGCTGCCTGGAGTGGCAGGGGAGTTGGATTCATCACCTACCGTTAGTGGAGTTTGCCTATAACAACAGCTTTCATTCGAGCATCGGCATGGCTCCTTATGAGGCATTGTATGGGCGTCCTTGTCGGACTCCACTTGATTGGTTTGAGGTGGGTGAGCGTGTTTTGACGGGACCGGAATTGGTGCAGCAATGTGTGGATGTTGTGCACCTGGTTCGTCAGAACATGTTGGCGGCCCAGAGTCGGCAGAAGAGCTATGCTGACCGTAGGCGGCAGCCCCTCGAGTTCGCCGTGGGCGATCATGTGTTCTTGAGAGTTTCTCCGATGAAGGGGGTGATGCGGTTTGGACGGCGTGGGAAGCTGAGTCCCCGCTATATTGGTCCTTTCGCGATTGTGGAGCGCATCGGTGAGGTTGCTTACCGGTTGCAGTTACCCTCTGAGTTGGCGTCGGTGCATGACGTGTTCCACGTCTCTATGTTGCGGAAGTATATGCCCGATGACTCTCATGTGCTCGAGTTTTCCGTTTGGCCTGAGGTGACTCCAGATCTTTCTCTCCCAGAGTTTCCGATCCGCGTGGAGGATAGGCGAGAGCAGCGCCTGCGGAACAAGGTTATTCCCTTGGTCAAGGTCGTGTGGCAACGACACTCTGGTGGTGAGGCTTCGTGGGAACGTGAGGACGAGATGCGTCAGCAGTTCCCGTATCTGTTTGAGTGAGTCTTCCTCTTCTTTCCCCTTGGGTTGTTCTCAATTTCGAGGACGAAATTCCTTAAGGGGGGAGGGCTGTAATATCCCGGACCTTTCGGATCCTTCTTCGTGGGTCCCGGGTCTGGTTTTCGGAGCGTCCGGCTCCGTTGTGTCCGAAATTTCGTTTCGGACATCTTTCGTGTTCGGATCGGCGCGATCCGGAGTCGTTTCGGAGGCCCGGAGGCGTTCCGTGGCTTTTTCCGCGCGTGTTTTCCGATTTCCGGTGTGTGTTTCGGCTTTTTCTTCGGACGCTCGCTGCGGGCGAACCGGGCAGTTCCCCGAGGCACGAGTGGTACCGTTGCGATCGGTGCGTTCCGAGGATTCCGGAAATGTATTTTTCTAATTTTCGGTATTTTTCCGAAAAATCGGATTTTCTATATATTCCCATTTTCTTTTCTTTTCTTTTTTCTTCTTTTCTCTTTTCTTCTTCTTCCTTCCTCTCTCTCCCTCACGCGACCGTGGCCGGCTCTCTCCCTCCTTCTCTCCCGTTCGACCGTGCCGACCCCCGTTCCGGCTGCAGACTTCGGCGGTGCGACGGCGCGAGGACGTGGGTGACGTGGTGGCGATCGTGCGGGCATACGGCGAGCGTGGGAGGCGTGGAGAGGCGAGATTCTAGCGGCGTTCTTCGCGACTTCGAGCTCGGATCGGAGCGTTTCGTCGCGGACCGGAGGTAGGGTGACGTTCCTTAGCCTCATGTCTTCCTTCCCCGTGAGTTTCAGCTCGAGACGAGGTCGAGAGGGGTTTATTTTGAGCCGGGAAGGGTCGATCATGCCGCGGGGTGAGTTCGTCCGATCCATCGTTTTGAGCCCCGATTTCACGGTTTAAGGGCGTAGGAGCATGCTAGGGGGCTTGGGGGTTCTTCTCTCGCCATTTCCCCCTCCGTGGGGTTTGTTTTGAGGCCGATTGGGCGATTCCGGTGAGGTTCGCCATTTTCTCGCCGGTGAGCGATGTGCGGTCGAACCAGTGGCCGCACAACCCCTATGCGGTTCCGTTCGGACCGTTCATCGGCTCGGCGCGCTTTGGGTGAGGCTTGGCGCGCAGTGGGCTTGGGCGGTCTATCGTGGGACCGCATATCCTAATGTGCGGCCCCACAGCTACCGCCCAACCCCAAGGGTTTTGACCGTTGGTTGTGACCGTTGTGCAGTGCTCTGGGATGTGCGGCCAGGAGCTGACCGCATAACCCCTTGCACGGCCAGGTGCTGGCCGTACATCCCCTAGCGCTATGGTTGGATGTGCGGTCTGGCCCTGACCGCACAACACCTGAACGGCTAAGCCGTAGCCGCCCTTCCCCAAGTGCGGCTAAGGACTAACCGTCCAGGCTTTTTACCGTTGGGAGACGAGCGGCCAGGAGGTGACCGTTCCTCACCCACGTGCGGTCAAGAGTTGGCCGCACATCTGTTTGAACGGTCCTGTGTTGGCCGTTTATCTGTCGTTTGGACCCTGGGTGGAACGGTCCTGATATGACCGTTCTAATCCTTGTGCGGTCCCTGTGTGACCGTACTTCCGTGGGCGGCCCAGTGTGGACCGTTCAAGGGTACGGGTTGCGTCGGTGTGTCTCTCGTCGTACAGAGTGTACCGGGAGATGTTGTTGTCAGCTGGTCACCGTGCGTCGGTGTTGGTACAAGGAGCGTTCCTCGTACCTGCAGTTGCACCGTTGTTTTCCGAGACTTGAGAGTCTACTCCTTCTGTGACCCTCCACTAGTCGTAGCCTACTAGTACGCGTGTGCTAGTCGCACCAGGGAGTGGTGTACGGGCTGACCTTTAGAGACGGTTTGTGGACCGGTTACCGTTGGGCCCCACGTCTTGCAGCCAGAGTCCGGCTGAGGGGAAAACCGGTCAGAGGGCCAGACCAGGGACGCGCGGTCTGTGTGTGCACACGTGGTTGGGGGCGGTTGGACCCACGTCGACGGGCGTGACCCCAGCTAGTCACTTGTTGTGGTTACTTGTACGGTGTTTGCGCCTCGGGTAGGACCTACCATGTCAGGCGGTTCACCTGCGGTGCGGTGTAAGACGTCAGGGGACGCTACCGGCTGTGCTTCTAGTGGGTGGTACTCCTGTCGAGTACGGAGTGTCAGACTGTCAGTCGTGTGTTTCCGACCTTCGGGTTTTGACGGTTCGACCGTTGAGTTTCGGTCTTCTCGTACCGTGGCACGTGTGTCGGTTTGCGTGCCGTTAGGGTCTAGTTCTGTAGAGTACAGGGCTTTCCTTTCCGAGGTACCTTCCTACCGCTAGAGTAGTGGTTTCTCGTTTTACGAGGTAGGGTTCGAGTGATCCCTACTGAGTCTTGTTCCGAGACTCATTCCCTGCGTGTTTTCACCGTGTTTCAGGTGAGGCGCCACCTTCGGGGAGCGTGTCAGGAGCGCAGCGGAAGCGTGGTGCGGGTGCCCAGAGGTAGTGCCAGAGGTCAGAGCCGGGGGATGCCCCGTGTAGCTGTACTTTTCTTTCTTGTCACTGTACTAGTCGTGGACTACTGTTGCTGTTGTTGTTATTTTATTGTGGACCATGTAAAATGTTAATTCATTTCCTGCTTAATATCATAACTGTTTAATTTCTGCAATTATTTGTGATGCTTGTGTAGTTTCCACACCATCCTTTTAACCCTTCCGAGTCTTCGGGCTCGTGGGTGGCGGTGCGAGTCTCGGGTTATCGGGCCTTCCCGGTAATCGGATTCTCGGGTCGTTACACCGCACGTTTGTGGCCCCCATGACCTCTGCCTTGACCACTGCTATATGTTGAGTTCGGTGCGTTCGATTTAGAGGGGGGGGGGTGAATGAATCGCCCCTTTAAAAATTTCGCCCAATTAAAATCTAATGCTCAGAACTGCGGAAATCAAATTTACTAGGTCAACTGATATCCTTATAGATGAACTGATGAAGAGCTAATCAAACTTTTGTTAAACCAATAACCAAATATGCAAAGCGCACCTAGGCATTCATCTAGCGCCAATCAGATAGAAGAAATCAAACCACAATGCAAAGAGTTTTTAGGTGGTTCGGTCCTCCAGACCTACGTCCACCCCACACTCAACCCGAGTGTGGATTACTGCTGACTCACAGCTTGAACCGCTGGGCATCACAACTTGCCTACAAACCGCTGAGCCTCACAGCTTGCTGTCCGAGGTATCCACCTCGCCCCGCTGAGCAACACAGCTTGATGTCCGAGGAATCCACCTCGCCTGCTGAGCAACACAGCTTGCTGTCCAGAGGAATCCTCCTCTGCAAAATCGTTGACTAACAGCTTGATAAAAGGTTCAAAAGAAAAACACAAAAGATGAAACAACCAGCGACTGAAAGCTGTAAATGAAGCACAAACAATAAGGCCCTCAACAGAGCTGACTGGAGTGGATCTGATCCAACTTCCAGTAGGAACGATCTTCAGGTAAGCTCCTATTCCTCTCTCTATCTTTCTCTTTCTTCTTCTCAACTCACGCTCTCTCCCTCTTTCTTTTTCTTCTTCTTCTCTGCTCTCGATCTCTCACTCTCTTTTTCTTTCTCTTTCTTCTTCTTCTTCTTCTCTGCTCTCTGGATCGTTCAGGCTATCTTCTCTCTGTTTCTGCCCCTTCTATTTCGATCCCGATCAGTCTTCTTCAGAGGAATAAGGCTTCCTTTTATAGCAGCAGCAGCTAGGGCGTGTGCTCTCCACATTTCCCGCCCAAAGGCCTCAGTCCACGTGGCAGCTTCTCAGCCTGTTGCTGTACACGTGTCACGATCCTGGGCACCTCGTCCATCCTTGGATCACGTGCCTTCATTGAGCTTCTCGAAGAGTACCTGTCAGACAGAGAGAAACTTATCAGTTTAATGTCGACACCTTGTACAGACTTTATAGTATGTAATATGTAGACTTTGCAATATAAAGACTTTGCAATGCGACAGCAATGTATAGACTCTGCATTGTATAGACTTCATATATGCAGTGCTATGGCATGTGCAGACTTCGTGGATGCAAACCTAAGGTGTGTACAGACTTAGTGAATGCAACACTGAGGCATGTACAGACTTCACGTATGCAAGCGAAGCAGTGCATGGCTGTACAGACTTTGTGTAATGTATGGACTTAGTGTGTGCGAGCATGCTAACATGCAATGTGTAGACATTGAATCAAAAGGATGCACAGGCTGTACAGACATTCTGTGCTTAACACTTAAGCCTGAATGCATGATGTGTAGACGTTGTATAGACTTGCTGAAGTGTGCACAAGGTGAAGTATGCACAATAGAACTGAATGCACTAACATACCATCGACCATTGTACAGACTTCATGTTCACTATGCAGACGTTGTATAGACTTGCTAATGCATTGTGTGCAGACTCTGCGTGCGATGTGCAGACTTCGTGCAATGCATGAAGCAATGTACAGACTTGCTGACAATGAGTGTGCAGACAGTGCTTTGAGCAATGCACAATGTATAGACTTAGTCATGCGTGCAACAAAGACAATGTACAGACTATGCCATGCTCACAGTTAATGCATGTACAGACTTGCATGAGGAACAAGCTGTACAGACTTAGACGAATGACCCACAAGCTGCAATGTGTAGACTTGAAGAGCGTTCAGCAGCCAATGTATAGACTTGCAGACTTGTGCAGACTAGACAGTGTATGGACTTGATGAGCATGCAACACACAATGTGCAGACTTCGTGAACATGCAATTGAGCGATGTACAGACTTGCTAAACAATGCATGCACAAGACGCTAAGGAATGTACAGACTTAGTGTCTTGAGTATATGATGAGGGCATCTCACGACACTCCCTCTAGCTTTGGTCGTCTACACACTCTTGATATGGATTGATCATGGTCTCCACTTGTTATCTTCATTTTCCCAGGTTCATTTTATGTATTTTCCTTTTATTGAGTCCTATCTTATGTATTTTCCTTTATTGAGTCATGTGGTTCTAGTCCATTTCCCTTATTTTGCTTAATTGGGCCTTATTTCCTTAGTTATGGGCCCATAGGATTGAGTCTAGGTTATGCTCGGTCTTTTGTCCTATTGTCAGGGACATTTTGGTCATGTAAAGAGTGGTTGCCTATATATAGGCCCCATCTCTCCACTTGTACTCACTTTTTGGATATTGAAAAAAAACCACTTCCTTTTACCTCTTAAATCTCTCTCTCTTACTCTCTTTCCCTCACTCTCTCTCTCACTCTCTCTCTCTCCCAAGGGGAGTTCGCCCCCACCCTCTCTCCTCCTCCCCCCCCCTCACTTACTCCAACCCCCAACCACCTCCACTACCTCACCCACCTCCATTAAGACCCTCCACTTCCCCAAGCCCCTCATTTACTCCCCTCTCTTTGTCCCAAAGCAAATCCTCCACCTCCCAACACAATCCACCACTTCCCCACACAAATCCCACCCCTCCCTAGACCCATTTCAAATTTGAACCTTCCCTCCCTTGCCTTGACCGCCCCTCAACCCCCTCCCTTGAACCAAGTTCGCCCCCACCATCTCCCTCTCACCCCTCTCTCTTGTGCACCCTCATCCTCCACCACCTTCACTAGCAGACCATATTCTCTTCAGCCCCACTTCGCCCCCCCCCCCACCTCCATCTCCATAGCCTCCAATACCCCTCAAACACCACTCATCTTCCTCCCATAGCCAGTAGAACCACCTTCCACCACTTTCTCTCTTGGCCATTCCCTTCCCCACCACTTCATCTTCCCTTCATTCCCGCCCTGTTTCAGGAAGCAGGATTACAGCACTTGCAGAGGAGGCCACGGTCATCCCTCAACGACTCAGGAGGCGAGGCCTACATTTCTAGATTCGTCTGCAAGTCAGCTTTCAAGGCGAGGCGGTTTCGTCGGCATCCGAGCTCGGTGCTGTCCGCAACCACCATTCTTCTCCGACTGTGCAGAACTTCTCAGACCAGAAGCCAGAGCGGCAGAGAAGACTCTCCCACGACGAACCTTGAAGGAACCAGCCTTCAGGGTCTTCTACAAAGTTCTTCCTCCCCCTGTCAGCGTCCAGGAACAGAAGGCGGAATCCCGTTCGGCATCCGAAAACCAGAGATACCAATTTTCTACCACAACCACGCCGGTCTGCCTCCTCACAGTCTGTCCCGACCACCGTCCACTTCTCTGGACATCCAGCTCATCTCCGACATCAGAAGACTTCCCCGTTTATTTTGCTGCAAAGTAGACTCGTATACGATTCCAACGAGTCCAGCGGTGCCAGATTTGGAGCTCAGGAGCGACCGTGGCCGCTTCTGCAACCTGTTGTTTCAGACTGAGCTCGGCCAGAGACCAGAGCTGCATCCATCTTCCAGTCGCCGGAGCAGTCAGCCCCCAGATCAGAACGTCATCCAAAAATTCAAGCCGCACCCCTCTCCGGTTAGCAATCTTTTGGCGCAAGTCTCATCAGATTCTGAGCTCGGTGGATTTATTGGCTGCATCAACATCGACTCCCTGTCCAGAATTACAGAAGCTAGACAGAATCGGCGAAGCTCGGAAACTCGGTTTCCTTTGCATCTCTCCCCACCCCGCTTGGCCGGCTGAAGGCCCCTCCCTGCGTGGAGGTAGTTTTGAATGTATTAAGCATAACCCCCACCCCAAGATCACCCCTCCTGCGTGAGGAGTAGTGCTGTACCGTTTGCAATTTCAGGTCAAGCTACATCGCCGCGGCGATCGGGTGCATACCCTCGCCTCCCGGCGCGCCCTCGTCTCCGATCGGGATCGGTGTCTTCACACCGATCAGGTGAGCTTCTGATACTATCCTTAGTAGCCTTATTCCTGCTAGTTTAGTATTGCTTTGATTGCTCGTCGGCGGTGAGAAGAGGGCTCGAACTTGCATGCTAGTTTGTTAGTGTCCACCGCGGACCGTGAGTGAGTGCCACCAAGCCCCCGCCCTGCGGGCCAGCCGCCCACAAAGTTGGGTATCCTAGACTCATTTGGGGTCAGCCCTAGCATTGTAAGTCCATTAGAACAATTGGGTCCCGCCCCGGACCTTCATCATTATCTCCCGGACCCACCGGGTGAACGTGTGAATCGGGTGAGCAAAAATCGTCATCGTGAGAATCATTGAGCGCTTGTATGCTTGCGGGTCTAAGTCCTAGGGTCATCTCATCATATTTAGTGGTCTTTGGGCTGTGCCACATCAAGTGGTATCAGAGCGGTCATAGGCTTGTCCTTACAAGTCTAGTCTTGGGTCACACTAAGTCTTTCTTAGGTGCATTCGCACACCCTTGCATAGCCCACCCAACCTTGCATGACCACCCGTAGTGGAACTCATTATCAAGGCAATCCATCTTCTTCCAATAACACCATGAATCCCAATCCCCAAGGAAATCCCCCTCACAATGAGCATGAGCTTCCCGACCAAATGAGGTTTCTTGTGGACTACATGACCGAAATTATGGGAAGGCTTGACGGTATTACGGCCCGGCTTGAACAACTTGAGGAAAATAGACCTATTCCAAGGGAAGGAGATAGGAGAGATCCCCCTCCACATGTGGAGCCAGCCATAGGAGGACTCAACCTTGACCCCCCTCCCGAACCGGAAAGGGACCCACCCCCTAGAAGGAATGAGAGGCCTCCCCGGGACAACCCGGATGACCAACTAATGAGACTTGTGAAAGTCGATGCTCCCACTTTTGATGGATCTCATCATCCGAGCATCTACTTAGATTGGGAGGCAGCCATGGATCAATATTTTGATTGGTACCCAATGACCGAGGATAGGAAAGTCCGACTTGCAAAGATGCAATTAACCAAACTTGCCAAGACTCATTGGATGAATGTTGAAGCCTTAAGGATAGTTAGGAGGGAAGTTCCAATCACCACATGGGGGGCCATGAAAGACCAACTCAAACTCAAATATGTCCCACCCTCCTACCATCAAAACCTCCTAGATGAATGGCAAGCCTTGACTCAAGAAGGAAAGACCGTTATGGAATATATTGAAAAGTTTGACTACTACCTCCTCAAATGTGGAGTCCAAGAGGACCCCTCCGTCACACTCTCCCGCTTTAGGAATGGGCTTCAATTCCATATCAAAAAGGAACTATTCATGCGTCAAGTAACAACTTTAGAGCAAGCCTACCAAGTAGCTCGGGATGCCGAGAAATTCTCTCGGTACACGCGAATGGTTCCCCCTCGGGGAATGGACCCTAGAGCCATGGCACCTCGGGCCAACCCCCCACCACCCCAAAGAGGTCTCCTTCCTACACCCATGGGAACTCCTCCCACACGGGTCACCCCTCCTAATGCCAATCCACCATTCCGCCCCGCAAGTGGGCCCCTAAACACAACTCCCAATAGGCCCAATTCGACACCCACTCTCCCTCACACTAAGGTGACCCCAAACCATCAAAGTGGGCAGCAATGCTTTAGGTGTTATGGGTATGGACACTTTGCCAATCAATGCCCCACCAAGGGAGCATCAAACTTACTCATAGAGGAGACCAACCCCCAACCCCAAGCTGAATTTGAAGGAGAGATTGAGGTATATGAACCCTCTCTTGAATGGGAGGAGGAGTATGAGAACCACTACATAGAGAGCAACCAAGAACAACCTCCTCCACCCACCGAATCCCACCTCGGGGTGGTTAGATGCACCCTCACTCAAAACCAAGAGCATGATTGGAGAAGAAACACCATATTCCACACCTACATAAGAATAGGGAGCCATATTAGGAAGGTCATATTGGACAATGGAAGTAGTGTGAATGTGGTGTCACCCGACACCGTTAAACTTTTGGGCCTTACCACCTCCCCACATCCCCACCCATATAGGGTAGCATGGATTAATACCACCTCCATGCCCGTTAGTGCCCGTTGCCTTGTCCCAATTACATTCCAATCCTATCAAGGCCAAGTGTGGTGTGATATCCTTCCAATGGAAGTTGGGAGTATCCTTTTAGGACGGCCTTGGATCTACGATGTAGATGCCACCTTCTTAGGAAGAACCAACGCTTGCATCTTCATTCATGAGGGGAAGAAGATCCAACTCAACCCATCTCCACCCCGCACTCTACCTAAGAAGGCCTCTCCCTCCCTTGAGGGACCCACTACCTTTCCCCCCATCCCAACACCAACAAACCCCACCCCATCAAGTCCTAGTCCTAGTAACATCAAAGAGCCTCCTAGGAGCCTACACCTTGTCACTAGGAAAGAGTTTGAGGAAGAAGTCAACCAAGGGGATCAAGTATGTGCCATTGTCATTTGTCTAGGGGAATCCACCCCAACCGATCCACACCCCCTAGAAATTCATCAACTCCTTAAGGACTTCCATGATGTATTTCCCGAGGAGCTTCCGGACAAACTACCACCTATGAGAGATGTGCAACATGCCATCGACCTCGTGCCCGGGGCTACCTTGCCCAACCTCCCACACTACCGACTCAACCCCACCGAGCATGCCGAGCTTCGGAGGCAAATTGAAGAACTCATCAAGAAGGGCTTCCTCCGAATTAGCAAAAGCCCTTGTGCCGTCCCGGCTCTTCTTACACCCAAAAAGGATGGGACTTGGCGCATGTGTGTAGATAGCCGAGCCGTCAACAAGATAACGGTCAAATATAGGTTCCCCATCCCTCGGCTTGATGACATGCTAGACATGCTAGCGGGAGCCACCATCTTCTCCAAAATTGATCTCAAAAGTGGCTACCACCAAGTCCGCATTAGGCCCGGGGACGAGTGGAAAACCGCCTTTAAAACTAAGGACGGTCTCTATGAATGGCTTGTTATGCCTTTCGGCCTTTCTAATGCACCAAGTACCTTCATGCGTCTCATGACCGAGGTCCTCCGGCCCTTCATTGGCATCTTTCTAGTTGTCTACTTTGATGACATCCTCATATATAGCCAATCCAAGGAAGCCCACCTCGATCACCTCAAACAAGTGTGCACCATCCTTAGGAAAGAGAGTCTCTTTGCCAATCCCGGGAAGTGTCATTTCTTGACCAATCAACTAGCCTTCCTAGGATTTATTGTCTCATCCCAAGGAGTATCCATGGACCCCGAAAAGGTCCAAGCTATTCTTGAGTGGCCCGAGCCCAAAACCATTCATGACGCCCGAAGCTTCCATGGGCTAGCCACCTTCTATAGGAGATTCATCCGGGGGTTTAGCACTATCACCACTCCTATCACGGATTGCCTCAAGAAAGGCACATTTGTTTGGACTAGGGCAGCCTCCAAAGCCTTCCTAGAGCTTAAAGAGAAAATGACCCAAGCCCCGGTCCTTTGCCTACCCGACTTTTCAAAGGTCTTTGAGGTCACATGTGATGCTTCCGGGGTAGGGATTGGAGGTATCCTTAGCCAAGAGGGTCACCCGGTAGCCTACTTTAGTGAAAAACTTTGTGAGGCTAGGACGAGATACTCCACATATGACAAAGAGCTTTATGCCGTGGTTCAATCCCTCCGGCATTGGAGGCACTATCTCCTACCCAAAGAATTTGTGATCTTCTCGGACCATGAGGCTTTGAAATATCTCAACACTCAACAAAAGCTCAATGCCCGCCATGCCCGATGGGTAGAATACATTCAAGCCTACACCTTTGTCCTCAAGTATAAGATGGGTAGTGAGAACCGCGCCGCCGATGCACTAAGTAGGCGGGTAGCCTTACTCTCCACCGTCCAAGTGGAGGTAACCGGATTTGAGAGAATCAAAGGGGAATACCCACATTGCCCCGACTTTGGGACTCACTACAACACCCTTTCCACCCAGCCACTCAAGGAGTATAAGGGGTTCATACTTCAAGATGGATATCTGTTCAAAGGGGATAGGCTTTGCATACCTAGGACTTCACTTAGGGACTTCCTAGTTTGGGAGTTACATAGTGGTGGCCTAGCTGGTCACTTTGGGGTCCACAAAACCATAGAGTTGGTTGAGAGGCAATTCCACTGGCCCAGTCTCAAGAAGGATGCGGCCCACATTGTGGGACAATGCCGCATATGTGCATCCGCCAAGCAAGTAAGACAAAACACCGGGCTTTACACACCACTACCCATACCCGACCAACCATGGGAGGATTTGAGCATGGATTTCATTCTTGGCCTACCAAAGACCTTGCGCAAACATGATTCCATCTTTGTAGTGGTTGACAGGTTCTCAAAGATGGCCCACTTTATCCCCTGCTCCAAGACCTCTGATGCCTCTAGGATCGCCCGGTTATTCTTTGATGAGGTAGTCCGACTCCATGGGTTACCTAAGACTATTGTGTCCGATAGAGATGTGAAGTTCACTAGTTATTTTTGGAAGACTCTATGGCACTTGATGGGGACCCTCCTCAAATTCTCCACTGCCTATCATCCTCAAACCGATGGCCAAACTGAGGTCGTCAACCGAAGCCTTGGGAACTTGCTCCGATGCCTTGTAGGGGATCACCCTGGGAATTGGGATCTCCTCTTATCTCAAGCCGAGTTTGCCTACAATGATTCTGTCAATAGGTCCATAGGCAAGAGTCCATTTGAGGTAGTACATGGTTTTAGGCCTAGAAAGCCCTCGGATCTCATTCCCCTTCCCCCACATGCTAGAGTGTCAGTCTCAGCTGAGTCCTTTGCACAGCATATCAAAGAGTTGCATGATGACATCCGCAAGCATATAGGTAAAAGCAATGAGGCTTACAAAAGACGGGCCGATGCTCACCGGCGCCACTGTGAATTCCAAGTGGGGGACCCGGTGATGGTGAGGACGGAGCGGCTCCTTCCCGGGCCTGCCTCCAAGTTGAGGGCACGAGGGTCGGGACCCTTTCGAGTTCTACGACGACTTGGCAGCAATGCTTATGAGCTTGACCTACCAGAGAGCTATGGGGTACACCCTACCTTCAACGTGGCGGACCTGGTACCCTACAAAGGCCCCGCGGTGGAACCTAGTGAGGAGCTTGAGCCTTTACCCCCCCTTATGAGAGACACCCCCGGAGGGACTCCACTTTCTAGCTTGAGGGACCGACAAGAGCAGGTAGAGGCAATACTGGATGAGCAGAGTATCATTACAAGGCACAAGGTGTATCAGCGCTATCTGGTTAGGTGGAAGAACCGTCCCCCGACCGAGGATGCATGGGTGAGTCGGGAGGATTTGATGCGCCTGGACCCCGACATGATGGAGCAGTACGACAGTCAGGCAGACCCATACTCAACAGGGTCGAGTTCTCCCCACCCCGGGGGATTTGATGAGGGCATCTCACGACACTCCCTCTAGCTTTGGTCGTCTACACACTCTTGATATGGATTGATCATGGTCTCCACTTGTTATCTTCATTTTCCCAGGTTCATTTTATGTATTTTCTTTTATTGAGTCCTATCTTATGTATTTTCCTTTATTGAGTCATGTGGTTCTAGTCCATTTCCCTTATTTTGCTTAATTGGGCCTTATTTCCTTAGTTATGGGCCCATAGGATTGAGTCTAGGTTATGCTCGGTCTTTTGTCCTATTGTCAGGGACATTTTGGTCATGTAAAGAGTGGTTGCCTATATATAGGCCCCATCTCTCCACTTGTACTCACTTTTTGGATATTGAAAAAAATCACTTCCTTTTACCTCTTAAATCTCTCTCTCTTACTCTCTTTCCCTCACTCTCTCTCTCACTCTCTCTCTCTCCCAAGGGGAGTTCGCCCCCACCCTCTCTCCTCCTCCCCCCCCCCTCACTTACTCCAACCCCCAACCACCTCCACTACCTCACCCACCTCCATTAAGACCCTCCACTTCCCCAAGCCCCTCATTTACTCCCCTCTCTTTGTCCCAAAGCAAATCCTCCACCTCCCAACACAATCCACCACTTCCCCACACAAATCCCACCCCTCCCTAGACCCATTTCAAATTTGAACCTTCCATCCCTTGCCTTGACCGCCCCTCAACCCCCTCCCTTGAACCAAGTTCGCCCCCACCATCTCCCTCTCACCCCTCTCTCTTGTGCACCCTCATCCTCCACCACCTTCACTAGCAGACCATATTCTCTTCAGCCCCACTTCGCCCCCCCCCCCCCACCTCCATCTCCATAGCCTCCAATACCCCTCAAACACCACTCATCTTCCTCCCATAGCCAGTAGAACCACCTTCCACCACTTTCTCTCTTGGCCATTCCCTTCCCCACCACTTCATCTTCCCTTCATTCCCGCCCTGTTTCAGGAAGCAGGATTACAGCACTTGCAGAGGAGGCCACGGTCATCCCTCAACGACTCAAGAGGCGAGGCCTACATTTCTAGATTCGTCTGCAAGTCAGCTTTCAAGGCGAGGCGGTTTCGTCGGCATCCGAGCTCGGTGCTGTCCGCAACCACCATTCTTCTCCGACTGTGAAGAACTTCTCAGACCAGAAGCCAGAGCGGCAGAGAAGACTCTCCCACGACGAACCTTTAAGGAACCAGCCTTCAGGGTCTTCTACAAAGTTCTTCCTCCCCCTGTCAGCGTCCAGGAACAGTAGGCAGAATCCCATTCGGCATCCGACAACCAGAGATACCAATTTTCTACCACAACCACGCCGGTCTGCCTCCTCACAGTCTGTCCCGACCACCGTCCACTTCTCTGGACATCCAGCTCATCTCCGACATCAGAAGACTTCCCCGTTTGTTTTGCTGCAAAGTAGACTCGTATACGATTCCAACGAGTCTAGTGGTGCCAAATTTGGAGCTCAGGAACGACCGTGGCCGCTTCTGCAACCTGTTATTTCAGACTGAGCTCGGCCAGAGACCAGAGCTGCATCCATCTTCCAGTCGCCGGAGCAGTCAGCCCCCAGATCAGAACGTCATCCAAAAATTCAAGCCGCACCCCTCTCCGGTTAGCAATCTTTTGGCGTAAGTCTCATCAGATTCTGAGCTCGGTGGATTTATTGGCTGCATCAACATCGACTCCCTGTCCAGAATTACAGAAGCTAGATAGAATCGGCGAAGCTCGGAAACTCGGTTTCCTTTGCATCTCTCCCCACCCCGCTTGGCCGGCTGAAGGCCCCTCCCTGCGTGGAGGTAGTTTTGAATGTATTAAGCATAACCCCCACCCCAAGATCACCCCTCCTGCGTGAGGAGTAGTGCTGTACCGTTTGCAATTTTAGGTCAAGCTACATCACCGCGGCGATCGGGTGCATACCCTGGCCTCCCGGCGCGCCCTCGTCTCCGATCGGGATCGGTGTCTTCACACCGAACAGGTGAGCTTCTGATACTATCCTTAGTAGCCTTATTCCTGCTAGTTTAGTATTGCTTTGATTGCTCGTCGGGGGTGAGAAGAGGGCTCGAACTTGCATGCTAGCTTGTTAGTGTCCACCGCGGACCGTGAGTGAGTGCCACCAAGCCCCCGCCCTGCGGGCCAGCCGCCCACAAAGTTGGGTATCCTAGACTCATTTGGGGTCAGCCCTAGCATTGTTAGTCCATTAGAACAATTGGGTCCCGCCCCGGACCTTCATCATTATCTCCCGGACCCACCGGGTGAACGTGTGAATCGGGTGAGCAAAAATCGTCATCGTGAGAATCATTGAGCGCTTGTATGCTTGCGGGTCTAAGTCCTAAGGTCATCTCATCATATTTAGTGGTCTTTGGGCTGTGCCACATCAGTATAGTGATGCACAGATCAATGTATAGACTTGACTGATGTGCAGGCATGCAGCAAATGTATAGACTTGACGAAATGTCCATGTGATGCAACAGAACTCTGTACAGACTTAGCCTGAGCAAGGGCTGTACAGACTTTAGCAATGAATGTGCAGACTTGATGCAATGCAAGGCAAACGAATGTATGGACTTTCACAATGTGTGGACTTGCCAAAGGAAAGGCTGTATAGACTTGAGCAAAGTAAGGGCTGTACAGACTTGAGAAAGCACGATGTATAGACTTTGGCAAAGCAGCGATGTATAGACTTGAAGCATGTGAACATGGCGCTGTACAGACTTGAGGAAATGCATGCTACAGTGCAATGTATAGACTTAGTGCAATGCAAAGGTTGTATAGACTTTATGTGAAAGCCCAATGTACAGACTTGCTGAACTGAACGTAGGTAAATATAAGGAATGTATAGACTTGCTCAGTTCAGACGTAGGTAAAGATGAAATGTAAAGACTTAACATATGTACTGGCTGTACAGACTTAGCCACAAGCTGAACAATCGGATGTATAGACTTGAGATGAATGCATGAACAGTCCGATGTACAGACTTGCCAAATGGAGTGATGCATGAACAATCCGATGTACAGACTTGCCAATGTATAGACTTTAAGTGAGATGCAACATGAGACGCTCGAATGTACAGACTTGCTAAGTGAGACAATGGCTGTACAGACCTGAATGATGTATGCACTTCACAGAGATGCTTAGTGAGACGCTGAGTGAGACGATGCATGCTTAGACATTGTATAGACTTGTAAGACGCGATGCAATGTATAGACTCACAAAGACGCTGAGTGAAACAATGCATGAATGGCATTGGCGATGTACATACTTGCCATCTGAAGTGTGTACAGACTTCACCGAAGAGCGTTCATACTTAGCTTTCAACAGTGTGTAGACTATGTAACATGCAGACAGAACAATGTATGGACTTGACTGCTCGTACCAGCAATGAAAAGTATAGACTGTGAAAACATGATGGCGAGTGTATAGACTTCATTTATCAAGTTCAGGCATTTCATAAAAGGATGTACAGACTATGCTGAGAGAGATAAAATGCTCAATCAAACATACATATGCAGACACAAATAGATGATGACTTATAGTGTTTGCTATCATCAAAACCACAGGGACACAACACTATACACTCCGCCACCAACACTACTATCCCCACGCCGACTCCGTTGACCACCCCGAGAATCGCCACGACTATGGGACGAAGACCCTGTCGGTGTAATGTCGTCATCAGAGTCATGACTCCTACTGATGCGGGGCTCAACAGATGGCTCGGGAGTGTTGTCATCTGCATTGGGATCTAATGTCTCAAAGTCTGCAATGTCTATCGGATTTAATGGTGGTTGCGTGTCCTTTTTACTCTTGAATAATGTGGTCCATGATGATTTTTTCTTCTGTAGAGCAGGCATCGGCTTATCTGCTGTATGTTGTGTCCCTCTGGATGCCTGAGAAGCGGACACTTTGTTAGATAAGAAGTTCAAGTAATTTTGTACTGTGTAAGTCTATACGTACACCTGAGACGACTGACTAGGTGCCTTAGATGCTGAGCGTCATAGCACAGCAGACTGAGATGCTTGTTTGGATGCTGCCGAAAGCTACATAGTTGAAAGGAGAATATATTCAATTAGCAATGAAATACATCATATAAATCTACATATGGCAATATAATTTCACCTCTAAATGATGAACTCCCCCTAATCTCTCTAGAAGTGGATATCCTTCTAGGTTCTGTAGATATTGAATATCGCGGTGTAGCAACCCGAGACCAGTGTTCATTTGTCAGATCAGCCTGTAATATATTTCTTACATCATTATACATAGATATGTCTACGCTCTCTAATCAAATATGCGATTCGATTTGTATATATTATTTCACCTGAGCTAGTGGTGGACGTGGATTTGCTGGAGGTTGCATCAATTGCTCCCATGCTGCATCATCTCCACCCCCAATGATAAGGTTTTCATCCAAATTAACTTCCTCATCACGTCCCGTTGCTGACTCATCTCCAACCATCTGCATATCGATGTCATCTCCCTCCCCCATTGCCTGCTGCACAGTTGCTGCGAGAAAAGTATTAGGTCATGGTGTCTCGCCTGGTTCTTCACCCTCCTCGTTAAGTTCTGCCTCACCACACTCGATTGTGGTTCTTGCAGCCCATGAAACCATAGGGTCATCATCGTATCGCAAGTATACATCATCTATTGGGTCGTAATCTCCCTCTTCTCTCCTTACATCCATCTGCACATGCTTAACCTTTAGCTTCATGTTGTAATGAACATAGACCATTTTGTCAAGCCTTCTGTGTGTTAGACTATTCCTGAGCTTGGTATGTAAAAAGGAGAATGTCGACCAATTCCGCTCACACCCACTCGATGAGGATATTTGTGATAGAACTCTCATTGCAATCTTCCTTAATGTCGGTGCACTTGTGCAGTAATTTAGCCACCACTCAGTTGTGATTAAGGCAGATGGTGAACATTATAATAATTAGATGCAATCACAACTTGTCGAGCTATAGAATGTGCATTGTCAAAATACATTACCTGCATCGAGTCTGTCACGGCTAGCCACGGCATTAGGTGTCGCAAATGAACCAATTGTCTCTCTAAATGTTTTCATTTGCATTATCGAAAAAAATAGGTACATAATTCATTTCATATTGTTAAGGGTAAAATATCCAAGTATACCTCATTCAACGCATCAGCAGCATATGTTGGCCTGCGAGACAATCGGTCTACCACAATGTTGACGGATTCTATTAAAGTATCGTAATAAGCGAGGTCCCGAGCATATTGAAAGGCCGGGTGTAGGTAGTACGCTGCAATCACAGGATATTAAAAATTTACGCTTCATCTGAAGATCATGGCTCATTTATTGTTAGAGACTGTAAATGTTTACCTGCCATGTGAAGATCGCGGCTCATTTGTCTGTCCCATCTGTCCTCCATAATCTCTAAGATGGTGGGTCCATATTTCTCGGACGTTGCAAGAATCTTCCTCTTTGTAGCTTCAATTTTACTGTACACCAACCCCATGGTTGGTACTCTATCCCCATTCACACATTTCAATACCTCATACAGTGACTCTATCAATGAAACTAATATCTTGACTCTATCCCAAAAGTTACTGGTGTTGACGATCCCTTCGACCTCCCCTCCTTCACGTGAAGCGGCAAAAGAGGAACTCAGCCAAGTCTCACCCCTAAACATTTGCTTCAACCCATCCTTGTGCTTCAGAAGGCTTTACAATGCAATGTAGTTGGTGACAAATCGTGTCATGCCAGGCATCAACAGTTCGCCGCCACAATGCTCTCTCATCCATGCCAATACAAGTGTGTGGTTGTAGATATATTCACCTCGACCACAGATTTGGCTACACGAAGTTGACCAATCTCTTTGAGCATCAGATCTACACAGTGTGCTGCACAGGTCCAGAAAATGTGTCGTCTCGTCTTCATCAGCTCCTCCCCAGCCTTCTTATAGTTCGAGCCATTATCTGGCACCACTTGAACAATGTACTCCTCCCCGATCTCGGTCACCACTTGTTCCATCAATGACAAAATATATTGATAACTGTGGACTTGGCTTGACGCATCCGCTGATTTGTGAAAGAAAATATGTCTGTCACAATAAACAAGGAAGTTGATCAAGCTACTTGTAGTGGTATCTGACCATCCATCACACATTAGTATGACTCCGTACTTTGACCATTTCTATTTGAATGAGTCCACATAACTCTTGATCTCAGCAACATGTTCATCAAGATATATGACGGCCAACTCTCTCGATGTAGGTGGTTGCACGTGTAACCCAAGAACTTGTGCTTCCTGAAACATTGGTTTGTAGTAAGGGCTGTTGGCCGCATTGAAAGGCAGTCCCGTGTGGTGCCACCATTTTACAATGACCTGTCCAAGTTTCCATTTTAGCCCCTTCTGGCCATATGCATCGTTCATCCTCGTTTGCTTGCCATGCTCTCGGGATAGTGCAACGGACTCCACATCTTCAATGTTGATCGATTGTGTCTTTTTTCTTTGTGAACCCAAGTCACCAGTGAAAAAACTCCTCATGCCTTGTGGTTGTCAAGTAGTAGATGAACCACCACTGCCTGATGCTCCGGTCCTTGCTGCCTCGCGACTTCGCACTCTCGTCTCCTCGGGATGTCTTGTCTCATCTCTACTATGACGTACTGCCTCACAAAACTGCGCTTCATATGGATCATTCACCGTGACATACACATTAGGCTGGTCAGTACGCGCTTGTTGATCTTCGTCACTGGGTGTCCATGCGCATTCATCATCGTCGCTGTCGCTTACTCTTCCACTAACTGCCGCTTCATCTCTTTTCTTCTTTTTTTCCTTTTGTTGCATCTCAACTCTCTTCTCCTACAGGTGCATGCCCATTGCAAGTTTCACATCTATAGGCACATGGGTACACCCAGCAACCTTAGAGTATCCCGCACCTGCTCCTCCTGTCAAGTGCCTCTTCAACCAAGACACACCTCCTCCCATGTGTTCTGTTTTATAGTAGTTACAACGTCAACACCTACAGTTCCCATCCAACATAACTCCATGTGACCATCCAATGTCATTCAGACGTTCCTTAGGAGCCATAAAGTGCTTAAATGTATCTCTTAAATTTAATAATTATAAATTATAAATATTATAAAATTTGATAATGAATAAATATAAATTATAAATATTTTAGAAATTATTTTTTTACAAATGAAATTTAACATAGAATCATCGAATAAAATTTATAAATAAAAAAACTATCCAAATAATCAAATTTAATTTTAGAACATCTACAACTAAAAGAATTTAATAATACATCTAAATTAAATTTTCAATTATTATTACAAATGATATTTTACATAGAACCATCGAATCAAATTTACCATCTGTGAATTTTATCTAAAATATTAAATTAAATCGTTGTACATCTACAACTAAAATTTTTAATTAATACATCTAAATTAAATCAAAATTTTTGTTACAAATAAAATTTTAATAAAAATAAAAAATTTAATTCTAGAACATGTAAAACTAAAAAAATTATTTAGTACATCTAAATTAAATCTATAATTTTTGTTACAACCTTTTAAATTTACGTAGAACCATCGGATAAAATTTACAATATGTGAATTTTATCTAAAACATTAAATTTAATTCTAAAACATCTACAAATAAAAAAATAAATTAAATTTAATATAAAATTCAAATATTATTTTTTTTAAAAAAATTTAACCCCACCTCCCTCTCACCCCCACCTCCCACCCGTCCCCACTTGCCCTTCCACCGGCGCCCACCAGCCACCGTCGCCCCCTCGGGCGGCTGGAGGGGCCGGTGGGCGCAGATGGCTGCCCCCCACCCCCACCTCCCTCCCACCTCCCACTGTCCCTATACGCCCTTCCATCGACGCCCACCGGCCACCACCGCCCCGTCCGCGTCCCACTGGCCAGATCTGGCAGATGGGACGCCGGACGGGGCGGTGGTGGCCGGTGGGCCCCGGTGGCTGCCCCCCACCCCCACCTCCACTTCCCTCCCACGGTCCACCGGCCACCCCCACCTCCCTCCCACCTCCCACCGTCCCCGTATGCCCTTCCACCGGCGCCCACCGGCGCCCACCGGCCACCTTCGCCCCCTCCGGCCTCCCACAGGCCGGCCACCCTCACCTCCCTCCCACCGTCCCCGTACGCCCTGCCACCGGCGCCCACCGGCCACCTCCATCCCCTCCGGCCTCCCACCGGCCAGATCTGGCCGGTGGGAGGCCGGAGGGGGCGGTGGTGGCCGGTGGGCACCGGTGGCTGCCCCCCCACCTCCCACCCTCCCACGGCCCCATACGACGTCCCACCGCCGCCCACCGGCTGCCCCCCCCCCCCCCCCCCCACCCGAACCTCCCTCCTCCCTCCTCCCTTTTTCACACGGCCCCCCGGTCCAGTCCCCCTCCCACTGTCGCCTCCCACCTCCTCTGCCCTCCATCGCCCTCCCCCGGCCCCCCACCGGACACCCTTCCCCATTTAAAAATTCACTTACCTCCGATCGCCGGTCCCGATCGCTCGCCGCCGTGCACCGCCCCTAGCCGCCCTCCACCGCTGCTACACCGCCCTCTATCGCTGCTGCGCCCTCCACCGCTATCCACCGGCCCATTAAATGGGCAGACCGGCACGAGCCGGGCGGCCCGCACATACCAGCCCGGCACCGCAGTGGACTGGTACGTGGTGGGACGCACGGGACCTTGTGGTCCAGTGCATCCCGACCACGACCCCCGACCCGGGCGTCCCGCCCACCACATGGGCCGGGTCGTGCGAGTCGGGCCGTCTCGGCTTGGTCCAGCAAACCTTGGTCACCGTGGCAGACTTCCACGAAAGGTTGTATCTACAAATATTTTTGTCCAATAGCGGTATATTAGCAAATATAAATGAAGGATGAATTTTCATGCAAATATAATTTTCATAGGGCTATATATATGCAATTAATAATATAGAAGGGATATATACATGCAAAAAACTCCTTGGGGTTTCCTTCAAGGTTTGCCGAACTGCTCGTATCGCTTTTATCGGTCTTTTACTAGTATGATACGGTACAGTTCGATATCGTTACGTACTGAGGTGAAAAAAGATCCTTCATATGTATATTATATGTAAAAAAATTTTAAAAATTATTAACTCAGTTGGTTAGGTGATTTGCGCTTTACTTGATAGATGCCTTGAGTTTGAATCATAAGAATGTCTTCAGATTTTGAGTTTATTGATCTTTTATCTCATAGAATGTTAAAAACAAAAAAAATATGTACTTGCTGCATTTTGAACCGCACACTTAAACTTGAGATCTCTAACCAACTCACCTATAAAATTTCTTTTATATAAAATAAAGTATATACTATTTAAAAAATATGATAGCATATCAATTATCTATCACGTACTGGTCGTATCGATCACTGACTGATACGATCTGATATGTGCGGTATAAATCGTACCGTATTGATTTGTCAAACCGTGATTTATTTCCCCTTGCAGAAATATTAGCCAGTGTGATAGACTTATACGAGAAGCTATACATGCAAATATTTTCGTCAAAGAAAGGGATATAGAAGCAAATGTAAATGTAAAATGAGTTTTCATGCTAATATAACTTTTATAGGGCTATGTACGTGCAATTGATAATTTAAGAGGGATGTACATGCAAAAAGCTCCTCGTTCAAGAGGGGGTTTACTCCTCCTTATTGGAATGTTAGCCGTGATCAAAGTTTGACAAACCGGGCCGGGACAGTCCAAACCGTCTGTCCCAGACCATCTCAGTCACAGATCGAGACGACCGATCTGTGGGACGCAACCGTGATGATATATATACTATATTATATTTTATGATAAAATCTGATTGGTAGGTCGATTGGTTTAAATTGTTTCACTGTCATTGGAGTGTCTCGTGTTCGAATCTTAGAAGATGTATCAAAATTTTAATTTTTTTTCACTTTTCTTTAAACTATTGAATAGGAAAAACATTAAAATCCTAATGGCGCTAATAAGAATCAAACATTGGTCATCTATTTACACATAACATCGTTTAACCAACTGAGCTAAAGAACAACTTATTAAATTTTACTTATAATCTTTATATTAAAATCTTTATTTCAGACCGAAGCAGAGCGGTACAGTATCGTCCAGTCCCGTCCCGTCCTAGGCCGTGACTGAGACGATCAGGCCGACAAACTCTGGCCGTGATGACGGACTTCTACGAGAGGTTGTATGTGAAAAATTTTCGTCTGACAGAGGTATATTAATAAATATAAATATAAAATGAATTTTCATGTAAATATAATTTTCATGGAGCTATATATATGTAATTAATAATTTAAGAGGGATATGTACGTAAAAACCTCCTCTCCTCGTTCGGGGTTTATTCCTCTATAGGAATGTTACCTATTGTGATGGATTTGTACGGAAGAGTGGAAGACTTTACGTGTAAATATTTTCGTCAAACAGAGGTAGATTAATAAATGTAAGCGCAAGATGACTTTTCATGTTAATATAATTTTTAAAGGGTTATAGGGTGTTTGGGAGTATTTTTTAGAAATTATTTCTCCTTTAAAAAATATGATACATTGATTTTTAATTTAATTTTTAAAATTAAAAAAAATCAATCCAGACTGTTTGATAAAAATGTCACAAAAATATCAAACTGTTTAGCCATCCTCGTCCTCCATGCGTATCTCATCCTCCAAGTCCCTCCCCAGCACTGGCCGCGCCGACAAATATTGCGACTGGGGCTGGCCCGGCGAGGGCGGCGTTGAAGTAGTTGACGCGCAGCTGGGAGGGAGCGACGACGACGTACGGCCTCTGCATCAGCCTCTTCGCCTGCGTGAGCACGTCCATCCCGCCGACGATGACGGCGCACCTGAGCTCCAGCGACAATAGCTCGAGCACGAACACGCCGTACCTCTCCTCTACGAGCCGGTGCATGATCGGGATCGCGAAGGCGGCGGTCTTCCCACTCCCCGTCTCGGCCAGCCCCAACACGTCGTCCCCGGCGAGGATGCGGGGGATGCAATGCCGCTGCATGGCAGTGGGGCGTTTCATGTTGAGGGCCTTGCACGTGGCGACGGCCCAGTGGGAGAGGCCGAGGTCGGCAAAGGTCTCGGCAACGGAAGGCGGCTCAGAGGATGGCGGTGCGGGTGAGTGTTCGGCCTCGGAGGGGAGGGTCGAGGGGGGCGGCCGAGCGGAATCATCGCGTGGGGGATTCCTCGCGGCGGAGCGCTTGGAGAAGAGAAGGGCCGATTCGGCGAGGTAGCGTCTGTGTATGGCGGAGGTCCAGCAGAAGGACGTGCGAAAGAGAGGGAGAGGAAGGATGTGGGTGGAGTCCCGAGACGTCGCGACGCTTTCCAAAAAAAAATTATTCTAGACTTTTTTTTTTGAGGAAGATTTACACACGGTAAGAATTCTCCCTAAAAAATAGGATAGATCTTATCAAACGGGTTGAAGTGTCCCCTCTTCCTTAATTTTAATTTTGAGAGAAAAAATAGAGAAAAAAATTTAACCAAACACCCTATTATATATATACAATTGATAATTGAACAGAGATGCCCATGCAAAAAGCTCCTCATTCAATAGGTGATTTACTGGCAATTAGATTTGCCAAATTGGGACAGGCGTGTAATTATATTTGCCAAATTGGGACGAACGGTCCGAACAGTCCGTCCTGTTCCGTCTCAACCACAGACTGGGACGACCGATCTGTGAGACGCAATCGGGACATTTTATATATTATTTTAAATTTTTTATATTGAATGGCACTTGTAGGTTGGTTGGTTGAGAGCTCTCTCGTTTGAATGTGAGACCCTTTGTTCAGAATGTGTTTTTCGCATCGGTTTTATTTAATTTTTGAATAGTTATTTTTAAAAAAATATTTCAAAAAGATAGCAAAGGGGGCATTCAAACCATGGACACCTATTTAAATTGCATACCACTTAGCCAACTAAACTAGAAAAATATTTAAGTTATATTATATTAGAACATATATATATAATATTTTTTATCTCGATACGCAACGGTACTAACCCGTACCGTATCGTCCCAGTAAAAGATCGGGACGAACAGTACGAACGAGTTGACGAGCCCTGGTTTACTCTCAACTAGAGGGTTAGCCACTATGACAGACTTCTACAGGAGGTGGTACGTGTAATATTTTCGTCCAATAGAGTTGTATCATGAAGTGTAAGTGCAAGATTAATTTTCATGCAAGTATAATCAAGATTTGACATACCGGTCGAGTACGTTGAGTATCATATGTATCAGATTGTATCAATCGAACATTGGTATGACCGGTGTATGGTACGCGATCGATACGGTACTTATATCTGCTTAACTATTATATGTTTTATTTTGTATTTGATTGGTGTTAATAGTTTAATTGGCATGGCGTGTTTTCGAATGACGGATCTTGAGTTAGAAACACGGGTGGAACATTTTTTCCATTATGAGATTCGCATCGTGAATCTCCTCCCTAACCAACTACCCTACACAAGATCTCAATATATATTTTACTTTAATAAATATTTATTATATATTTGACATGTTATGATATAATACGATATAATACAGTATCATATCATATCAATAAAAGATGGGTACGATCAAGCCGACGAATCTTACTCTACATCTAAAGATTTTTTTTCCCTAAGAAAAGTTAAGCTTCTCGCCTACTACTCTCTCTCTCTCTCTCACACACAATTGAGATTTAGTATTAGACGACACAAAATTCGACTTTCATAATAACTCCCAGTGATAGGATTTTTTCAAGAAGTTTTTTTTTGATTCACAAAGAAAACGTTTTTCTTTCCTAAGGAATAATGTTATTTAAGAAACTCCTTACACACTCGTAATTCAAAAAGAGGCGAATATGTACATCTCTTTTGTTAAAACTTAAAAAAATAGTCTTTTAAGTCCTCATAGTTTCAGCAATTTTGAAAATGCCCCCTACGTCTTGGGTTATGAACCAGTCGTTGCGATTCTAGCACCATGGTGATGCACATTTACTAAGGGAAAGATAGAGAAAGGGGGATGGCCAAAATTGCTCACGGTACCCCATGGTTTCTGCCAGTCATGCAGTGCAGGATTTGTAGTCCCGGTGTAAGTCACCCTGACCAAGGTGCTGAGTCGGACGGCCAGGCCGTGGATCGTTATCGGATTACATTATATATTATATATATTATTTTAAATTCAAAGTTTTTAATAGGTAAGTTGGTTAACTGTTTTCCCTTGTTCAACAGACAGTTTGAGTTCGAATTTCGTCCTGTCCCGTCCCGACAGAAAGTCGGGACGATCGAGATGGACGAGACGGCAAACCCTGATACATTGTGAATTTTATAAAATCTAACATATATATATATATATATATACTGATAAAACAAGATGCATGAACTAATTAATTTCTGGCATCCTACCATGCCACGCCACACATGCACCCTCCATGATTGATGGAATAACTCGACGAAGGTTCCCTGCAGAACGGTCCACTTCGTCGTCGCTGCATGTACTCCCAATGTTGAGCTGAGGTGTCCCACTCGTTATCGTCGTAGACACAAACCACGCATTAACAACGGAATCAAGACCAATTAGAAGCCACAATAATTTTTGGCGGCTCTATACACGAAATTTCCTTCGTCGATCACCCGCAGCGCGCTGCAAGGTCATGATTCCCTGCACAAAAATGGTTGATCAAAGCATATATCCGTCGCCATATATAGCCTGTTTATATATACATACATATATATACCCTTCCCTTCAGGCCGGTTCTAATTCACATATCAACTCTTCGTTATTCTTCCCCTACACCTCTCTCTCTCTCTCTCTTATCTATCTCTATCCCTGTGTATCTGTGTGTGTGTGTGAGAGAGAGAGTGAGAGTGAGAGAGAGAGAGAGTGAGGAGGTCATAGCAACACACTGCGAGGTCTGTTTGCCACCACCACGGGCTGATATATCACTGGTGGAAGATATCAGGTAGATAAAGCATGTCTGAACCTTACCTTTCCTCGAGAGAAGGTTAATGCTTTCTGTATATGCTCATTCGGATTTTTATTAATTTTCGATCAATGGGCTTTGCCATTGTTGGCTACCGAGTTAGCTATAATGAAAGGTTTTTTTTTGCATATAATTTGTAAAAATATAATGTCTGAAAATATATTAATAAAGATATTTTTACTTTTGTCAAAATATATAGTGTAAAAATATCATCACCGTAATCTCTCGTTATCTATCATGAATCTAACCCTAATTAATGTTAGCTCATGTGAGAAAAGATGAAAATATATATGGGTAAAAAAAAGACTTATCTCTCTCTCAACTTTATCCCCCTCTCAACTTTTCACCTCCCTGCCCCGATTCCAAAAAACACTAGTAGGGTTCACCGGAGAGAGTTTGCCGGGGAGGGGGAGCGTACTGAGAGAGATCAGTTGGCAGAATCCCACTTAGAGAAAGTGAGAGAGTGGGTGAGAGAGAGAGAGAGAGAGAGAAAGAGCAAAGAGATGAGAGGTGGCGATAAGATGGCCTAATTTGTGTCTGGATCCATTTGGAGGGATCGAGAGGGCTGTGTCAGTCTCGGTGGATATCCTTTGGGGGGGGAGCTTGAAGTGGTGGGTCTAACTGGAGGGAGGGGGGCGGGAGTTGTAGGGGGATCCAACGGCCCTCTGTCACCCTCTCTCTCCCTCTCTCCCTCTCATCTCTCCCCACTCTCTCTCTCTCTCTCACTATCATAGGGGGTCTAGTTCGCGAGGGGGGTGCGAGCGGGTGAGATATGGGGGATGCATGCAAGGGGGTCCGATTGCCCTCTGTCATCCTCTTTAATTCTCTCTCTTATCTCTCCCCACTCTCTCTGTCACTATCATAGGATGTCCAGTTTGCAGGGAGCGGTGGCAACCCGGAGAGAGGGTGAGGGGGGAGCAAGAGGGAGGTGGGGGTCACAGGGAGGTCCGATGGCCCTCTATCACCATTTCTTTCTTTCTCACTCATCTCTCCCCACTCTCTCTCTCAATGTCATAGGAGGTCCAGTAGTTTGTAGGGCAAGGGGCAAGCGGGAGGGAGGTGGGAATTGCATGGGATTTCGGCGGCCCTCTATCACCCTCTCTCTCTTTCTCTCTCATCTCTCCCCACTCTCTCTCTCACTATCATAGGAAGTCCAGTTTCCAGGGTGTGGGGGCGAGCGGGAGGGAGGTGAGGATTACAGGGGGGTTTGGCGACCCTATGTCATCCTCTGTCTCTCTCTCTCTCTCTCATCTCTCCCCACTCTCTCTCTCTCACTGTCACAGGGCTCTAGTTTGTAGGGTGGGGGGATGAGCGAGAGCGAGGCAGGGGTTGCAAGGCGGTTCGACAGCCCTCTGGCACCCTCTCTCTCTTTCTCTCTCATCTCTCCCCACTCTCTCTCTCTCACTGTCACATGGGGTCTAGTTTGCAAGGAGCAGTACATAGCGACCCGAAGAGAGGGCGGGAGAGAGCGAGAGGGAGGCGAGGATTGCAGGGGGTAAGGTGGCCCTCTGTCACCCTCTCTCTCTCTCATCTCTCCCCACTCTCTCTCTCTCTCACTATCATAGGGAGTCCGATTTGTACGTAGGGGTGTTGCAGGGTGGGCAATGCAGCGGGGTGGGGTTGCGATGGTGGAGCCCAACGGAAGTTGGGTGCAGAGAAGGGTGAGCAACGCCTTGCAGCTTCTCTGCCCTCTCATCTCCTCTCTCTCTCTCCATTGGATGGGTTGCCGGTGCCAGAGAGAGAAGTCTCCTCCGATGCCTCCCACCCTCTTTCTTTGTTCTCGTAGGTCTCTCTCATTCTCATATCTCTCCTGTAAAGATGGGAAATTTAGGATTTCAGAAGGGCAATTTTGATCATTCAACAACAAAATAATGGGAATATTCAAATCTTTTTGGATCGAATATTCTTATTTATGTCGACAGAAATTAACATCGATGACATTGTTACACTATTTTGATAAAAGTAAAGATATCTTTGCTAACGTATTTCTAGACATGATATTTTACAAATAAACATTTAAAATTGTTTATATGCAAAAAAGCCCATAATGTTATTGGGTTCGAACTAATTGGGATTCTCTCGAATGAACCAATCGGTTATGTAATAATTAATACATAAGATAGATATAGTGTTTTAAGGTTGGTTGTTCTTTTGTTGCTGTTTTTTTTTCTTATTGTTGGAGGATCAAATTGATAAGAGGGTTGAAGGCTGCTCAATATTCCAACGGAGACTGTTCACCTCTGTCACTGATAAGTGAAGAGAGAGAGAGGAAAAAAAGAGTTACTAATTCTCTCTCTCTCTCGCCAGAAATGTGGCCACTCTTATAACTGATTAAATACTAGCTGTGTAATGCCATGCAACTACTAGCAAGGGGTATGTGTATATTGGTAAGGAACCTTCATCCCATCATCGAAAGATAAATTTGCCAACGTTGATCTTTTGCTACGTGCAAAATCCTTTAAACCACTAGATTTATTACACTGTCCTTCAATATATATGTTAAAGAATATGACAAGTTTGATCCAGGATATCGGATTTCCTAAGGTCAATTAACTAAAGAAGAGGGGAAGAAATCAAGATTTGAACTTATAGAGACTCACATCTCTTCACCTCTTTCAACTACTAATATCTTTACCTACATGTAAAATATTACAAATTTCTAGTTCAATTAGATCCTATCTTTCTCATTTATTTTTTTAAAAATTGTCTTCATGCATGATTGATTTTATGTTCTTAGCGAATTGACACAAAGGATGATGAGACGTTTGTATGCATCAAATGACTCAGGTTTCAACGTACCGAGAGCTGTTTCTTTCGTTGGAAGATGGCCGATGATAGAGGAAATTCCCAAATCAATATGCCTCATTCTCATCTCGAAGTGAGTTCAATCTTGCCACAAAATATTTCACTCTGTTTAGTTTAATTCGAGAAGGCAATTGCGTGAGATCGATACAACGTAGACATGAGATTATTTATCTCTTATGGATGTACATTTGTAATTAATGGCATGCTGTTTATACAAATATTGGGTGGAACATTTGTATTGTGTGTGTTTTGTAGTAGAGGGACAATCAAACAAAAGTCGGGCACCCCCTGTGACGGGTCAGACGATGATGAAAAGGCTCTGTTGGTCAAAGAAAGAAGAGATTAACGCACTAGGCTAGCTGCACATTTGAAGCTCGGATCTATAGTTTATGATGCATTTTTTAAGGGTGAAATTGTAGAAGATTAGACAAAATACATAATACTCACATGAATTAATCGAGTCGTGGGATATGAAAGGTAAAACATATCAGTTTAAAAGATGGTAATTCTACAAAAAATAATAAATTTATAAAGATTAAAATATGTTAAGTGAAAAATTAAGGGGATATGGTAAGGAAGGGAGATCTGTAAAATTAATCTTATTAAATGAGAAATTGCAGAATTGCAATGCTTATATATATAGCTTTTATTGTTAATATACTCTCTTGCATGAAAACAAGTGTAAAATTGCCTTTGAAGTTAGCGTCCATTTACATCCTCCATTCCCATTCACGAAATTAAAATTTTGGACAAAAAAATCCTATATAAAAATGTTATTTTCATTAGGACATTGTGTCAAAGGGAGAGAGGGAGTGATAAGAGATGGATATGTGAAGAGATATAAAGAGTTTAAAAGATATTAAGGGGATTTTAAACTTTTTAAAAATTAAATTTTTTACATAAATACACTTGTAAATATCTGTTATGTCAAGTATACCCCTCGTTTAAGCACATTATAAAAAATAAAAATACCCTTCATTTACTTTTAATGGTTGCGATTATACTCCTGTGATTTATTGCCGTTGATGGAAGGTAAATATTCCATGAAATATGTCAACTACCATCGTTAGATGTAGTGAAACACTTAAAATACTCTTACTGAGAGAGAGAGAGAGAGAGAGAGAGAGAGAGAGAGAGAGAGAGAGAGAGAGAGAGAGAGAGAGAGAGAGAGAGAGAGAGAGAGAGAGAGAGAGAGAGAGAGAGAGAGAGAGAGAGAGAGAGAGAGAGAGAGAGAGAGAGAGAGAGAAGAGAGAGAGAGAGAGAGAGTGAGTCCTCCCTCCTCCCATTCACTCCCTCTCCCACTTTCGGCGAGACCCCCCTCCTATTGCCGCTCAGATGGAGGACATGGGAGGGGAGGAGTCGTCTCCGTTTTGGTCCCGAGGGTGTCCGAGGAGGACCATCTCTGGTGCTTCGAATGCTTCTATGTCGTCTTCTGCCAATGATGCTGCGGCTGTCCTAAGGCCATGGGCCCTGGTGTTGCTGGTCGCCATGGTGGTGTGCTCTTCGTCCCCTCGTATGTGTCCTCTTTCGTCTGGGGCGTCCAGTCGGGCCTCGTCAAGAATGGCTGGGACACTGTCAACTTCGTGCTCGTGCCCTTCACCATCATGTGCGAGGTGCTCGAAAGGAACCACGAGTTGGTGGGGGAGGACGCTGCCGAGAGGTCCCTTGCCGCCTTTGCTTCCGGTGTCATCCACGATTGGTATGATGTTTACGCCTCCGCCCTTAGTTGACAGGAGGGGGGCTTCCATGGCCATCCAGGCGGACCCGCTAGTGGTGGGGAGGAGGTTGAAGCAGAGTAGGTATCCATACTTGAGGGAGGAAATGTGGGCCGCCGGTGACTGGTGGGGGTTCTTCGATGACTTCCAATTGTACCACAACGGCCACCATCGACGCATGAGATCAGAGGAGATTCGGGCGTGGGAGGAGATGCCGTTCAAGTCTGATTTCAAGACCATCCATGTCGACACGTTCAAGGTGGGTGATGCCACCTTCACCACCACTAGTATCACCATCGGTGGAGGCCGCCGCATCTGGCTTCCCCGCCTTTGCCCCCTCTACCCCTCTCACCCCCTCCGGCCACCCTCCCACCTATGGTGAGCCCCCCCACCCACTCTCCCTGCTGCTCTGGCGAAGCCCTCCCCCCCTCCCACCTCTAGCCAGCGCCCCTCTCCTTGCTGCTCCCCCCCACCTTTGGCCAGGCCCCCCACCACCTCACCACCGGTAGTCGCCTCTCCCTCTCCCCCCACATCGTAGCTGGCGACACTACTCTCCCCACCCTCCCTGTTGCTCCACCCCCACCCCCTCACTACTAGCACCCCCTCCCCCTCTCCCCCCACCTCACAGCAGGCGGCGTTGCTTCCCCCCATTAGGGTTTAGAGAGAGAGAAAGAGAGAGGGGTAACCCAATGGTAGGCTAGTATTTTCACCCTTCATCCACATTTAACCCAAGTTAAGCTAACGGGGGTTATGGTAGGGGTATAACTGTAATATTTAAGATTAAATAGAGGGTATTTTTTGATAATATATTCAAATGTAAGGTATATTTGACATAACTAATATCTATAGCAAGGTTAGACAAACCGAGACGGGATGGGTCGACTCGTCCGTCCCGTCCCATCCCATCCCAGTCATAAACCGGGACGATCGGTCTGTGAGACGCAATCGAGACGCTTTATAGATTATTTTATTTTTTTATAATAATTTAATTCTGTGACACGGTTGGTTAAGTGTCTCATCTGTGACACGGTTGGTTAAGTGTCTCACTGTTAACCGTGAGTTCTCTGATTTGAATCTCACTTCTGGTGTGTTTTTATTCGAATTTTTGAAATGTTACATTTAAAAAAAACGTTTGAAACGATGGTGAAGTTAGGATTCGCACCCGAGACACTCGGGTAAATCGTATAACAACTAACGAACTAAGATAGAATTTCATTTGAATTATTTTGTTCCATTATATATATATAAATTATGGTTTGCTGTCTCGGTACGCACCGGTATCGACCTGTATTGTCTCGAGCCGTGATCGGGACGCTGATCTATAAGAGTATATATGTAAAAGAACCTTAAAATTTTGATTAGAGATTAACCAGGATTAAACATGAGATGTCAATAGAATAGTAATAGTGGGTAAAGATAATTATTTTTGCATGTATTGAGGTAACAAGATTATTAATAATAATATCTACGTAAATATGGTAATTATGTAATTCTTCATTTCACAGGCACAATAACTACGAGCTTACCATGTTTAGAAAGGTAATCTTTAAAGGGAAATGTTGCCATGGGGCCGGCACATGTGAACATTTCCCATCTTTAAATAGCATTGAATAGATGAATGAACGGTATCTACTTTTGAATTGTTGGAAAACAAGATTATTTCCTTAACGAGTAAAGTGTTTAGAAAAATATTAGAATAATATTTTGTGTATCGAATCCGATCTACAAAGTCACGTCAAACTGTAATAGTTGATCCCATTGATTCAAAAAAGTTGAAAGGCTTCTCTGCGTATAACATGACATCCGCGTCAGATTCGTACGACGTATTTTTTTGAATATTAAATATCGAGCGCGCTCAACGAGAAAATATAAGAATAAAATATTTTATGTAAGAGTGAAATATTTTGTATGTGAATAAAATATTTTATTATAAGAATGAAATATTTTATTTGATTTCAGAAATAAATTAATAAAATATTTTATACAAATGAAATATCTTGTTACGTGAACGTAACATTTGTTATAAGGTTAAAACACTAAGAAATGAAATATTTTGTTATAACAACGAAATTTAACAAAATATTTCAATTTTATATCAAATATTTCATCTGTGGAATAAAATATTTGACTCTTTCACAAAAAAATTTATTCTTGTGTCCCCATGAGCGCTCTATATTTAATGTTCGAAAAAATACGTCGTACAGATTTGACGCGGGTGCCCTTTTATGCACAAAGAGAGTCCTTTCAATTTTTTTTAAATCAACGAGATCAATCGTTACAGTTTGACATAATTTTATGCACCGAATTTGGTACACAAAGTATTACTTAAAATATAGTAGTGTCATCTTTTTTATCACATTATTTGTCATTTTCTAAAAATAAAACTTAAGTTTGATGCTAACTAATTTAAATCGGAGGCTGATTGTATCTCAGTCATCTAATTATAAGATCGGAGGATCGAGGTAGAAATGGCAAACGGTACCATTACTCAAGTCTTTTCTCCCGCTAAGAATTTTGAATGGCCATGGCGGGCCTGGCATGGCGACAACAGAGACCTGTCTTCTGCGTTCCCACAGTGACAGCAGCAGACTTGCCCAAAAAACACGGAAACAGAGACCCCCTTTTAGAAAGGAAGGAGAAACATGGCGACATCGGATCTCTCAAGAGAATCGCATGCAAAGAACACACTGGTAGTGCGCACTCTCCCGGAGCTGCTGCAAGCACAGGCGGGTCATGGGTGTTGAAGGATAGAAAACTTTTATCGAGAGAGGAGCCTGGGGGTTGGCAGGTGGCTGCATTCCTCACTGGGATCACACACACACACCACCCCTAAGGGGAGGGAAAAGTAAGCCCTTGATGGTTTCCCGAGCTCACAGTCACGGGTGCCACTGCCACCATCGTCTTCCAATGCCTTCCGGAACTTCTCTTACCACTCCTCTGGTTGGCCACCTGCAGCCACGTTCTTCCCCACTGTCTAGCAAGCTTTGGTGGAGCTTCTCTAATGTTGCTGATCTGGGTTTTGCAGATGAGCTCACGGGAAGCCAGCTTGGAGGGTGACTCATTCGAGGGGAGGGTAAGCATTCCCACTGATGGAGCCCAGCATTCTCCATCTCCAGTCGGTCGACGCTGGTGTGGCCTCAAGCACTTCGGGAGGATCCTCCTCAAGAGCTTGATGACTGTCATCTTCACTCCCAAGCTCAATGTGTTGCTGCCTCTAGGACCCGCGGCTATTCTAGTGGACATGTTCTGGGGGTATCAGGTTAGTTTCCTGGCCCCTGCGTCTGCTTTCCTTCAAAGTTATCATTCAGCAATGAGATCTAGCTAAGCAATAAGTAGTGGATGCATGCATGCTTTCCATGATCTTTCGGATGATGCGTACTGAAATGGGTTTGCAGGGACTGGTCTTCATCCTTAGCTTGCTCGCCCTGGTTCCATTGGCGGAGCGCCTTGGCTATGTTACAGAGTACTTTCTTCTGCAATTATCCATCTTATCTTACATTATCTCCGCTTCAATTTGGGTCGTTTCCTTTCAAGTGTCTGAACCAATTCTGCCTCTTTCCCCTGGTGCAGGCAGCTTGCATTCTACACTGGCGCAACAGGTATTGCTAGCTTTTGCTCGACAGTTGGCATTGGTTTTTTTTTTCTTGAAAGTTTTCTTAATGTCTCTCTGTAACTTGGACAAACATACGTTCACTTTATATGCTTCCTTGGGTATAGCTAGTTATGGGCAGCTCTTGCCCTTGTATGCTACTAGATAGGACTGACATGTTTAATCACCTTCCAGAAGCATAGCATATAGGCTGTGTTAATCCCTCTTCTGAACGCAAGTGCTGCAATATCTAGTATGACTCCTGCAGTTTGGGAACAAATTAAACTTGAGCAGCTTGTTCCTTTGGCCAGAAACAAAACCCTTAGTCTGAGTTCTTCTTTCATGGCAATTGCAGTTGGGGGCCTTCTAAATTGCACTTTTGGCAATGCACCTGAACTGGTGATATCGATTTTTGCAATAAAAAAAGGATTGCTGCGCATCGTTCAGCAGTCATTGCTAGGTTCAGTTCTGTCGAACATGTTGCTGGTTCTTGGATTTTCATTCTTTGGTGGAGGAATAGTTTCGGAGAAGGTCCAGGCTTTTGACAAGGTAGAGAATCACCCATGAAGACTACAAGCTCATTAGTATATCCATATTCTTAAGTCTATAAAATTTGATGAGACATCTTGTGCTATCATGGGCAGACATCAGCTGTAATGAATTCTGGAATGCTGCTGATGGCGGTCATGGGTCTGCTTCTTCCTGCTGTTCTCCACTACACTCGTACCGAATTACACTATGGGAAGTCAGAATTGGCTCTCTCAAGGTTCAGCAGCTGTGTCATGCTGGTTGCTTATGCCTGTCATGTCGTTTTCCAGCTCAAGAGTCAGAAGAGTCGTGATGACCAAACAAACGAGGTTAGAAATCGCACACATGAGCCTTATATTTGAGCTCAAGAGTTCTCATCTGCATTTTATATATCGTGTGTATGATTTTGACTGGTAAACAAGGAAACAGTTTATAGACCTTATTTTGCTGACTATGAACCTCAATTCCAGAGAACAAGTTGGCCAAAAAAAAATTGAGACCAATTGATCACATGTATTTGCATCTTCCAATGAAAAATAAAAAAGAATTATTGTTTCTCTCTTTTCTTTTTCAATTTTAACTCCTTGAGCACTTGCTAGGTATGCATTCATATGCTTTTCCAGTGAATGCCTTTATGATATAAAGGTGTTAAAGAGCCTCTCAAACACTAATGATACGAGCTAGCATGCATGTTTCTAACAAGTCTTCAGTAGATATGATCAATGGATATAACTTGGAAAACTTGGAAGACTGATAGGGTTTTGATTTGTAGGAGATGGACGTGGGTGTCAATTGTGGACGGGAACGTGTGAAGGACATGGTAAACTTTTAGAAACAAGTAGCGAGAACTTTGGAAGTATCTATGGACAGATTCATATGCACTTACACATACATGTAGTTAAGTATGATCAGTTGAAATTGATCAGAAATACACAAAGTCACAACATTAGTCATGTGATTGAATTTTAATGTTCATACAAATGATTTGAATACCATCTAAGTTCTTATTGACATGCACGTGTGATGCTATATTCTGTCCAAGCGTTTCACGTGGCTATGTTATGGAATGGAGGAGTGTCTGCCAAATTGTAGCTTGTAGACCACACTCTTTATCCATTTTGATTTATACTAGCTCCGAGAACCAACATGTAGAGAAGCCAATGACACTACTATGGAACATAGAAGCATTAAGTCTGATCACCCTTGATTGATATGTACATGCACCCATTGCATAAGGGTCTATTTTATACCTCCATGACTATCATTTGCAATACTTTTGACTGGTATCAGGTTCTTTGTCAAGACATTGTGGACAAGAGGAGAACATATACGAAATTGAGACTACTTGGCTGGCAACACACCATAGTTTGTATGCCTTTAGCTCTTGCGATAAAAAAAAAACTTTTTCCAAAGATTTCCCCTCACTTTTGGGGAGTTCAAGTGAAGAGGAGAAAAGAAAAGTTAATTTGATGTCAGAATTTTCTTCATTTTATTATAATTAAAATTTGAGACCACAACAATGGGCCAGGGTTATTCATACATTAGCTAAAATGAGTAAAAAGAATTCCATGAGGCTGACATGATAAACTTAATTTCTCCTTAGAACTAAACTTAGAAGTACATATGACTGACAAGGGAGAAAAGAAACACTGGGTTTTGACATAGAAGGTGGATCTCATATGGTTCCATTTTGGAGTAAAATATTAAGCAATTATTTTCAGTTTAATCACTTCTGAAGCAATGGGACTGAATGTCTAGAGAACAAGTCTTTACATAAATTGTAATTCATATCAACAGCTCAAAACAGCCCATTTCCACTGCTGTCACTGTAACTGCATATGTATACCTTCTATATATAGCTTCAGCCTTCTCTTTTACCTCTTTTCCTTCCACTTTAATCTTCTCCCTAATATCATTCATGAAATTTACTTCCATAATTTTATTATCCCAGGAAGCAATTGATGGCGAAGGGGATCCCGCTGAAGAAGAAGTTCCTGATATTTCTAAATGGGAAGCAATAAGTTGGCTTGCAGTTTTCTCTGCCTGGATATCGATTACCTCGGATTATCTAGTTGGTGCAATAGAGGTGAAAGGCATCTTGTTACCTTTAATTTCCTTACTAATGTGTAAGGAACATAGTTATAGATCAGCATTCTGGATGTCATGCACCTTGTTATGTCCAGCCACATGAATGATTGATCTATTTAATTTATGTAGATTTCAGAAAACATTTAATATTTTGCTGGAATATATCTTTACTTTTCTTGTTTGGGGAAATATTTAGTCTACTACTTTACTGTCATATTGCATGTTAGGATATGATGGTTCATATTTTACAATTCAATCATTTGTAATGATGCATCTACAGTTTTCTTTAGTCATAACTTATAAGTAGGCAAATATTGATGTGTGCTTGCACTTTAAGTCTAATGGAGTTGGAAACAAATATTTCAAATGTAGATCCATAGAACCAATATAGGAAGTTGTTTCATGGATGCCAATTGGGGTTTTCAGAATTTGTTCAACTCTTCATTCAGATGTTGAGTTTTCAATAGTGATTTAAAATACTTATAATTGTGGTGGGAATGGACATAAAGACAGCTGAATATATTCTCTCAGCAGCAGGCCTTTACAAGCACATCCCTGATCCCACCCTTTAACAGAGTCCAACTTAATTAGACAGTTCTTTTAATGAAGAAGTCGAAAAAGCTTTGTTGCATCTTTATTTGTTAAGTTATACGATGAACACCTTCTTGATTTAATCCACAGGGAGCTGCAAGAGAATGGAAAGTGCCGATTGCCTTTATTAGTGTCATTATGCTACCTACAATAGCCAACGCTCCTGAGCATGCTACTGCTGTTATGTTTGCCATGAAAGACAAGATTGTAAGTGATTACTTTTGTCTTGAAGCATTTTGTTTACTAACAATTGTGTCAAATGTTGAGTTTTTTTTCTCTTTTGCCTAGGACTTGACTCTTGGAATTGCAATTGGGTCAGCTACTCAAATCTCTATGTTGGGGGTAGGTGCATCAGTTCAGGCTTTATCTTATTTTGATATCTAGATCAGTTGATTCTCCTGAAGCTTAATCAAAAGGATTGTTGAGTGTTATTAACAGATGAATATTTATTTCCTCTTGATTTTTTAAATAGGTTATCACAAGTTTGCATGTTTCATGAACTTTGCACCAGGAACGATAGTTGTGTTTCTTTTTTTGGCACTACTCTTAAGTTTCTGAAAGTCATCTTGCATGTGCTTCTATAATCTGCTTAAATCAGAAGCAAGAGGCATAATGCGAAGGAAAAGAAAGAAAAAGTGCTATGTCACTAAACTATAACTGTAACAGTCACCAAAGGGTTAAGGGAGATAGAGAAGAGGCCCAATGGTTCATAAAAGTTGTTACTGTGTTTTGCCTTTTGTTAGGATTGATCCTTTAGTTTGATCAAGATGAATGTAGCTAAAGTTAAATGCTTGCAGTTATTTGTTTCACTTTGAAGCCATATTATTTAGGTTCTTGTTGATTCCCATCGACGGTCTCTGCTCAGAATGATTATTTGTTGTGCAGGTTCCATTTGCAGTTCTTTTCGGATGGATAATGGGGCGTCCAATGGACTTAAACTTTCAACTATTTGAGACAGCAGTATTATTCATTACAGTCTTGGTTGTAGCCATTCTTCTGCAGGTTTGTGCCAACTTATGCAGCCAGATGCTTAAAAATGGTATCCTTGAGTACCTTTTAAATGCACTACAATTTTCTGACAACCTACAAGTGACCTATAAGCTGCAGTTAACAATTTCTTATTGACACCAATTAATTGACAGAATTTTGCTAGAGCATGTGAATGTGAAGTTTTACATGTTGGACATTTCACACATGGATTGCCACATCTCTCCATCTCTCCCAGATCTCTTTCTCTACTCCTCACTGGGATGCCAAGCTGCTTTAGAAACTTATCTAATCTCTTCACACTGATGTCTCACTATGATCTATCCAATGTATCTTCTCTTTTGACTTTCCAAGTGTAATTCCACCGCGAAGATAGATGGCAAAATCTTGATTCCAAATGAATCTTTTAATCCCTTGCTTGTTAGTCATTTCATTGAAGTCTCTTCATTTAATCATTTTTTTTGACATGCACTCCACATCCAGAAATTTTATGGTCATTTTAGTTGTTTGTTACTTTTGTTCTTTATACCTCCCTCTGATAAAAAAGCAGTTTGAAGGATAAAAATATTTGGCGGTCTTATCTTGAAGGACCCAGAAAAAAGCATCTGATATTCCAGATTTTCCTCCTCCATTCTTTTGTAGGTATGGTAGACTTTTACTGATGACACTTACAAATCACACATGAAGCACATATCATACATAACTGTCATTTAATCACACATTCAAGTCCTCACATTTCCTGATTCTTGGTCATCTAGTCATCTGGGAGCAAGCAAAAGCGCAGCCCCCCACCCCCATCCCGAGCTCTGTTTGGACCACATAACCAATCCAGTTCTATGTTTAACTTCTTTGTTCATCTGCATAACCTTATTCATTCCACTATAGTTGAATTTATTTATACGTGCATTTTCTTGGTTTACAGTGTCAACCTGCTTGATCATATGCAGTATTCTCTTATTTCCATTATCAATCTATAGATTATGGCTGATTATTTCCAACTGCTTCGTGACCCTTACAGATATAAATAAAACTAGCTTTTGATAGAAACACTTGGAACAAAATTGAATTCATAAATATTCTGTTCTTTTATATGAACCTTGAGTCTCTAAATCCAATGTTCTTTATTTTGCATTGCTCATTACATGGGTGCCCGGGAAATTAAAAAAAAAGAATAAAAATTAAGCCAAAGTTAACAAACTCTTAGCATTTAATTTATTTCATCTCCAGCTTTCAATTGTTTCTAAATTTTGGTTATGGCAGTCCACATGGAATATTACTTCTCTATTGATTGTCCAGAGGAAGGCACTTTAATTAATTTCTTATGGAGAATTGAGGTATCCTCTACTTTAAATGGCTTCTCATGCTTCTCCCAATTGAATTGCCAGGAGGGAACTACCAACTACTGTAAAGGGATGCTGCTCGTTCTCTGCTACACCATAGTGGCCGCCAGCTTCTATGTGCATGTGGACGGCAAATAGGGGCTCTTTTTTTGAGGCAGTCTGTACATATACATATATAGCTTTTACAACTGCTTCTTTGACGACTACATGTAGTAGCTTCATCTCTATCTCCGGTCATTTTTCCTTTGGGAATTAATCAACCTCTACGCACTCTTTGGTTTTGGCTGGAAATAAATCTAGTGTGGTTGAAAACAAAGCTATCGATTGATGCTAGTTCTTGTTCCACTCTGGGCAGTTCGGTGACCACAGTAAGTAATAGATAGATTTATTCCGGAAGGTCGATCCCATGAACATGGAACTCGAGTTAACCTTGATAGATCTAACCCGAATTAATTATGGACTCCAATCTACCGAAGTAAATGAAAATGTGCTCTCTTGGGTTATCCCCAAATCAAGGTGGGGATAAAAGGGTAGAAGGAAAAGGGTGAGGGTTTAATCGTTAGATAAACGGTCATCTCTACCAAAGGTAGAACCTGTATATTCAAGTTAAAACTTAGAAGAATGTCATTAAAATTGAAGCTGTCCGATCAAATGCCGGACAACTTTAAAAATAAATAAATAAATCATTTTCGAGAGCTTTTTACACAAGTGGGGTTTCTAATCAAATTATCAAGACTTTTAATGAATGTGACGTGAAGAATCACCGATAGGGTACCTATTATCAGAGGACTTTCCAAACTGAGTAAATGATAATTAGATGGAAGACTCCTCGAAGTTTCCTGCAAGGCAACTTTTTAAAAGTTGGTAAAATGATTGGATAGAGCATACATATAAATAATGGCCAGGACACAATTGCAACTTTCTTGGGTGTGAACTTGTGAGTTCCAGACTCAGACTTCCCGTCCTATATTGTACATTTGTACCCCACAAGGACAAGATCAACAGATATACATGTGCAGACGCTCACACAGTTCACTTAGGCATCCAAAATGTTTGATGAAAAATTAATTGACATCTTCTTTCAGAATATTTGATTTACTATCTTGTTCTTGTCAGAAAATTGTGCCTTGTTCTTGTCAGAAATTTTTTAATTGCAATGTATTAACAATAGGTATTATTACATTAATATATTTCAATGCGTTAGCTATATAGAAGGCGGTTAATCGTAGGAACTGCAAAATAAATATGCTCAATATATACTAATTAAGGGGGTACAGAGTGGTAGAATTTCTAACAAAGACCTGAAAAATAAGAGGGAGTACGTCGTTTCCAGTAATTTGGTCAATATATATCAAGACGGAGACAGACTTTCATTTATGCGGAAGATTTCTGTAAATAATTACTGACCGAGTATCGTTGATCACCTAATTAGCGAGTAACTACTCGTCGCATAATGTGGTGTATAACAAAATGTTACACATTATTTTGATTGGACTATACGATAGAAACGATATTGGTGTGCATAAATACATTGATTGGTGTCACTTGTGCACAAATCCATGTGATCTATAAATCGTAGACGATCCAAAAACTATTACACGTGATTGAGAAAATAGATCGTACAATTGAAAAATAGAATGTTGGACTAAAAAATAGAGATTCAATTTGAGGAGGGTAAAATCTATCCGACCCAATGCAGTCCACTAACGTCATGCCTGCATCGGCTCTGGCTCCGCTGGGTGCAAAGTAGACCACCCGATAGTCTGCAGCCCACACCCGGCGGCCCACTAGAGGTGCGCAGGAGATTCATCAGCCCATAAGGAGCATCGACATGGCTATCTCGGGCGCTGGATGATTCTCCGACGACCGAACGTTACTCCTACCATTATCGGCCTCTACTCCAGAAGGGACAAGCTCGCGTCTGGAGGGCCATGAGACTCGCCCCAAGATCGCACTACCCGGATAAATTAAGGGTGAGCACGGTTTGGTTTGGTTTGGTTTTAAGAGATTTTTTTTTTAAATCAAACCGAACTGAATTAAGGCTTCAACCCAATCAAACCAAACCAAACTAGTTTGAAATCAAACCAAACCAAACCAAATCGAATTAATTCGGTTTGGTTCGATTTGGTTCGGTTTGAACCATATTCATCTCCTATTTTATAAATTAGATTGGATTCAAACAACATTAGAGAAATGTAGGGTAAAAGAATATCTACCAAATAAAGTAAATATTAAAAAAATAACATACAAAGTTGTAACTTGTAAGAACAAGCTCCATAATATTTTCACATAAAAAATTAAGAACTTCAGTTACAGTAAAATAGAAGGTGATTTGAAACTTATTTCATAAAGTCGGAAACCCCATTAGAATGGCGGGAATTGGACTTTTTAAATTTAGATTTATAATTGCATATACATTTATATTAGTTTGATAAAAATATTCTTAAATTCAAGTTATTCGGTTCGGTTTGGTTTTGTTCGGTTTCTTGAACTTCAAAATCAAACCAAACCAAAATTTTTAATACGGTTTGGTTTGAACCCAAACCAAAATTTTTTAAATTTCAACCCAAACCAAACCGAACCAAATTGTTCGGTTCGGTTTGGTTTTCGGGTTGAACCCGAATAATGCTCACCCCTATAAATAGGCGCACAACGAGAAACTTCCCACGATCGCAGGGACGTTACTCCACGACTCACGTCTTTCTTTTCTAAGGGACGGATCTTCACCGCCAGGGCAACCTGTATAAATAGACCCCTGATCGAATGATAAGGGGAACAGACACTCACATACGAGAGATCAGAGGTGACAGACACATACCAGAAGGAGAAAGGAGAGAGACACCTAGATAGACACAAATACATGTAGAGGAGAAAGGAGAGATACCGGAAGGAGTCAGCTTCCGAGCACTTCATAGGCTCGACGAGCACTCTCTGAGCATTCTTCGGACACGTCGAGTACGTCCAGAGACCCACTATGTCTCCTAGACTTGATTGCTCTACCCTCACGCTCTCTCTCTCTCTCTCTTTTCGTCTCCTGTTGTTCCTCACCTCGGCACGATCTTGACTTAAGTATCAGAGGGTTGTCCCTTAGGATTATGCTCATGACTCCTTTTGATGTCATCGTTCTAATGTTTGCAGACTTTCATGGATGATTGGATGTATTTCCCTAATCAAATAAATCTTAAAAGTGTGGCACGGCAGCTGAAAGACCATTTTTTCGTCTCTACGCAATTCAAATATATATGTGTTGAAACAAAAATACGGGTTTAAGTTTGCACGCAAGTCGCATCGGTCAACACATTTACGAGCGTCGATGTTCTTCTTGTCACATGATCCAATCAAAATAACATATGATATATATAGTTACTATGTACTGAAATGTGCAGCAAGTATTATTCTTCGTTGGGTCAGAGAGTCAAATGAAGTACGTAGTTTGGCCAGAAGTTTTACCACATTCTTCGTGAACAAATGATTAATAGCTTTCGGTTTACGGAAGATAAGGAGTCCAATATATGGAGTCATGATTGTGACTGGAATTTTGATATATTTTAAGACTTTATGTCCATAATATATAGCATTCTATCGTTGTTCGATGCTAGATTTACAGTGTTTTTTAGTGTTTCTATAAAAGATATAACTGGATCATATGGCAGGGGGTTTTAGATAAACAAGAGTCAAAGGCAAGGGGTGGAGACGAAGTGAATTTTGACAAGGGAGACAAAGTAAAGTCCACGTACTGTTAGGGGGATCTAACTAATTATCCCTAAAAAATTTAGACAAGATAGATAATATCTCGCATGAGTTGAACTCAGTCATGACATAGAGGAGGTCATCAGATTAAAAGATACCTTCACAAAATAATAAGTTTATAAAGATTAAAATATGACAAGTTGATGTGTTTTCACAGATTGCGTCCGAATTGTCCGTCGAAAAAAAATAAATCTTAAATTTGATGCCATCAAATCTAAATGGTGAATCATCTAATTATAAGAGACGTGGCACCATGCCATCCGCTAAGTAGGAGCTGCCTTCTACGTTCCGGCAGCGACAGCAGCAGACTTGCCCAGAGAAACACAGAGCCAAAGAGCTTCCTTTAGAAAGGAAGGTGGAAGATGGTGACTTCAGATCTCTCACCAGAGAAGCGCATGCAACGCAACACACCCGTACACGCTCTCCCAGTGCTGCAAGCACAGGTGGGTCATGGACTCATATGATGGTGAGGGGTTGAAACTTTTACTGGGAGAGCAGCTTAGGGGCCGGTAGGTGGCTGCATTCACCACTGGGATCGCAATTTTCACACACACACACCCCCTCCTATAAGACGAGGCAAAACGGGAGCCCTTGATGGTTCATGAGCTCACAGTGCCACTGCCACCATCATCTTCCAATGCCTACTGGCACTCCTCTTACCACTCCTCTGGTTGGACACATGCAGCCACGTCCTTCCCCACTGTCCGTCCCGCTTCGGTGGAGCTTCTCTAATGTTGCGTATCTGGGTTTCTGCAGATGAGCTCACGGGAAGCCAGCCTGGAGGATGATGTCGAGCATGTCGGCCCTGCATCAGGCGAGGGAGCCCAGCGTTCTCCATCTCCGGTCGTTCAACCCCGGTGTGGCATCATGCGCTTCGGGAGGGTCCTCCTCAGGAGCTTGAAGATTGTCATCTTCACGCCCAAGCTCAATGTGTTGCTGCCTCTCGCACCCGCGGCAATTCTAGTGGACATACTCTGGGAGAATCAGGTAATTAGTTTCCCGGCCCCTGCTTCTGTTCTTCTTCTAAAGCTTTCATCCAGCAGTGAGATCTAGCTGAACCATTAATAAGCACATTCTTTCCATGCTCTTTGAGATGATGTCTACTGCAATGTGTTTGCAGGGATTGGTCTTCATCCTTAGCTTGCTCGGTCTGGCTCCATTAGCCGAGCGCCTTGGCTATGCTACAGAGTGAGCTACTCTTTCTTCTGCAATCGCCCATCTTACAATTGTTTCCTTTCGAGTGTCTGAAGCAATTCTGCCTCTTTCTCTGGCGCAGGCAGCTTGCATTCTACACTGGAGAAACTGGTATTGCTTTTGCTCTGTAGTTGATGTTGGTTTTTCCTCTTTTTTTTCTTTTTCTCCCTTGTAAGTTTTCTTAATGTTGCTCTGTAACTTGGACAAACATGTCTATTTTTCATGCTTCCTTGTGTCTAGGTATTTAAGTGCACTTTTGCCCTAGATGGGACAGACATATTTACCCACCAGAGGCATAGCATATAGGCTCCTACTGACTTTTTTTTCTTTCCTGAATGCAAGTGCTGTAACATTCAGTATGACTGCATGACTCATGCAGTTTGGTAACAGTGTTGAGCAGCTCATTCTTTTATAAGGCCTGAAATAAGATCCTGAACTCTGAGTACCATCTTCTCTCATGGCAATTTCAGTTGGGGGTCTTCTAAATTGCACCTTTGGAAATGCACCTGAACTGGTGGTATCGATTTTTGCAATGAGACAAGGATTGCTGCGCATCGTTCAGCAGTCATTGCTAGGCTCAATTCTGTCGAATATGTTGCTGGTTCTTGGTTCCTCATTCTTTGGTGGAGGAATAGTATCTAAGAAGGTCCAGTCTTTTGACAAGGTAGACAATCACCTATGACTCTACACGCTCCTTCTACACATATCTTTAGGTCTACATTTGATGGGGCTCCTTGTGCTATCATGAGCAGCCAACAGCTGTTATGAATTCTGGAATGCTGCTGATGGCAGTCATGGGTCTGCTTCTTCCTGCTGCTCTTCACTACACTCGTACTGAATCACACTCCGGAAAGTCAGAACTGGCTCTCTCAAGGTTCAGCAGCTGTGTCATGCTGGTTGCTTATGCCTGTCATCTCATTTTCCAGTTCAAGAGTCAGAAGAGTCATGATGACCAGATGAACGAGGTTAGAAATTATGCAACATCAGCCATACCTCTAACGGTGCATCTTTGGCTCAAGATTTCTCATCGGCATTTTATCATGAGTATGGGTTGGTAGACGTACAGTTTTAGTTTGCAGACTAACTAAACCCACAATTCCACAGAACAAACTAGCCAAAAAAAATTTCAGACCAATCGATTACATGAATTTGCATCTTCTAATGAAAAGGAAAAATAAATTCTTGTTGCTCTCTCTTTTCCTATTCAATTTTAACTCCTTGAGCGTGCATTTGCTGGGTATCTATGCGCATGCTTTTCTTGTGGGTATGGCTTTAGTTTCCGACTTAAAAAAGTGTTAATAAGTTATGAATAGCCTCTCAAAGTCTAATGATAAGAGCCGGCTTGTTTCCAACAAGTACTCTTCAATACATATGGTCAATGGATCAACTTGGTAAACAAAGAAGACTGATGATGGGCTCTGATTCGTAGGAGATGGGCATGGGTGTCAATTGAGGACAAGAACATGTGAAGGCAATGGTGGATTTTTGGAAACAAGACGTGGGAACTCGGGAAGTATCTATGGACAGATTCATATGCACTTACACATACATGTAGTTAAGTATGATCAGTTGAAATTTATGAAAAATATAAAAAGGGTAAACAAAATATTAGCCATGTTATTGAAATGCTGTTTGGGCATATAAACTATCTTTACGTAAAAGCTGTAAAAATATCATTCTTAAAAATATATTTGAATATGTCATTATTTTTATTAAAATGTTGTAAAAATGTTATCATCGTAATTGATCATTATTTTAATTATAGTTATCTTTGAACTTAATTGTAAAATGACTAAAATACTCCCAATTAATCAAAACCCACCTCTCTCTCTCTCTCTCTCTCTGCTCTCTGTCCTCCTGCTGTCCTGTCTCTCTCTCTCTCTCCCTGCATCCCCCCCCCCTCGCGGCGGGTGGGGTGTACCAGTGCTGGAGGGGGAGACGCCCTCTGGTGACCTCCCTCTCTTCTCTCTGTTCTGCTCTCTCGGCCCTCCCTCTCTTTCTCTCTCTCTCCCGCAACGATCTCTCTCTCTCTCCACTGGATGGGCGTGCCGATGCCGGAGGGGGAGACCACCTCCGGGGCCCTCCTTTCTTTCTCTCTCTCACTGCTCTCTCTGCCCTCCCTCTCTTTCTCTCTCTCACTGCTATCTCAGCCCGTGGGTAGCTTAGTGGGCGGCAGATGCCTGCCTGGAGGAGGCGATGTTGCTGCTCTTCTTTGCGATGATATACGCCTTGTCTGAGTCGCCGGACGGGTCCGTGACCACGCTCCGGCTTTACACGTCGGAGTGCGACCGCACTCACGGGGTCGTCCTTGCTCTGGCTACTGTTAGAGGCCGAGGACGACGGCGACGGTTGAGGGGGGATTCAAGGAGATGTTGCCAAGGGAGCACAGGTCGGGAAGCTGCTCTGAGAACGGGGGTGTGCCCTGCCGTTCTTGGACACGGTGGCGCCCTGGTCGTGGGAGATGGTGCGGCTCGTGCGGGGCATGGAGGAGACCATCAATCTCCTGTCTGTGAGTGAAATGTCTCTCCGACGCAGGCTGGACTCCCTAAGCCGGCTGGCCCATCCTTGTCTCTCATCTTTCTCTCTGCTCTCTCTCTCTCTCTGTTCTGCCTACCGAGCATACCGGAGATGGCCGGAACCTGGGGCTCATGTCGGTGGCCTACACGGGACAGCTGACGTGCGCGCCCGCGGGGTGACATGGGGACGTGGTGGGGTGACGCGCGATGATGGGCCTCAAAATAAATTTTGAGAGAGAAAATATCAAAAAAAAAAAAACGTAACCAAACACCTCATTACTTATCTGTGGACTAAAACTAACTAGAGTGGTATTTTTGTAACATTTTAACAAAAGTAATGTATATGTTTAAATACGTTTTTAAGAATGATATATATTTTACATTTTCTTCGTAAGTATGGTTTATATACAAAAACTCCTATAAAATTTTAACATTAATGCAATGATTTGAATGACTATTTAGATCTTATTGACATGCGTGTCTGATTGCCATGGTCTGTCCAAGTGTTCAACATGGCTCTGTTCTGAAAAGTAGGAGTGTCTGCCAGTTTGCGGCTTGTAGGCAATGCTCTTCGTCCATTTTGATTTAATACTAATCCCCAGAACCCACTTCCAAAAATGTAGTGGAGCATTATTATAGAAGTATTCATAAGCTTGATCTCCCTTGATTGATATGTGCACTCATTTCATAAGGGTCTCTTTTATTATCATCACAGCTGTCATGAGCCCCTTCTTGACTGATCACCGCTAACAATGCGATTTATTTTGTGGCAGAAATTTATGCCCCATTGGTCAAGAGTAGTAATTTGTATATAATACTAGTTTTTTGTTAATATTTTTTAGTACAGGATATTAATGATCTAATTGAGATATAGGAGGCACATGGAGGGCAACCACAAATTTGTTATAATAGGAATTCTTTTTATGTATAAATATCAAAACTTGTAGGACACAATCAAACGCCAACCATTGGCAATACCAAAATTGCTTCTTGTGGTGGTATTTGAGGTATTTGAGATATATATATATATATATAGCAACCACAAATCCCTTAACTATCTTACGGTACATAAGGTTGTGAGCGACCAAGAAATAGGAGAAAGAAAGAAAGAAAATTCTAGTTTTGTGTGAGGATATGCTACTTTAACTATTTTTCTTGCATACGGTTGTGTTGTTCATTTTGTCTTCTATGTTGTGTAACAGGCTCGAGTTTTTTGGCCTTTGTATCCATATCAGCAATATCAAGTGTTACAATAAAGGCGAAATGCTAAAATTGTCTGTTAACAAGAGTGCCTGTTTCATGATATATTTGTTGTGGAAATTATTTTTAAGAACTGACATGGAGCAGGACAAAAATACCTTTGGATAGATTATATTACGCAATTAGCTTTGATTAGGAAATAATCTGCTTTGGAAATAAAATTTAGTCCTAGCTTTAGATTTCAGCATAGAGGAATGTCAAAAATCAGACTTTGGAATTTCCCCCTTGGGATTCATCATCATTGTTATAATCAGAAACCCTTTTCCCATCAAAGAGCTGCCTGTGGAACGATTTTCAGTGAACTAGTAGTATCTAGTTCTTTGTCAAGACATCGTGGACAAGAGGCAAACGTTGCTGAAAATGAGAGTACTTGGCTGGCAGCATACTATGGTTTGTATGTTTTAAACTCATGCAAGCAAGGAAAAATGTTCTCCAAAGATTTCCTCTCCCTTTTGGAAAGCTGACGTGAAGAGGGGAAAAGATAAGTTTGATCTCAAGCTTTGTTTCATTTTATTATAATTAAATATTGAAACCACAACAATGGGCCAGGGTTATTCATACAGTATCTAGAATGTGTGAACAAAATTTCACAAGGCTGACATGATAAACTTGTTCCTTGGAATTAAACTGGCATGCATGTCTCACAAGAGGAAAAAAGAGGTATTGGGTTGTGACATAGAAGGTGTGTCTCATATGTTTCCATTTTGGAGTAAAATATTTAGGGAATTATTTTCATTCTAATCACTTCTGGAAAAAATAGGGACCTATTTACATGCATGCCCAACTGAATGTCTAAAGAACAAGTCTTTGCATAAACTATAATTCATACTGACAGCTCAAAATAGCCAATTTCCACTGCTGTCACTGTAGCTTTGCATATGGATACTTTTATGTAGTTTTTGTCTACCTGAGCTTGTTCTTTTATGTCTTTTCATTCCGGTTTGATGTACTTCCTAAGACACGTTCTTGAAGTTGACTTCCATAATTTTATCATCCAAGGAAGCAATTGACGGCGAAGTGTATTGTGTTGAAGAAGTTGCTGAGATTTCTAAATGGGAAGCAATTATTTGGCTTGCAATATTCTGTGCCTGGATATCAATTACCTCGGATTATTTAGTTGGTGCAATAGAGGTGAAATGCATCTCGTTAACACTTTTGATTTTCTTACTAATGTACACGTAAGGAACATAGTTATATATCAGCATTCCGGATGTTATGCACCTTGTTATGTCCATCCACTTGAATGATTGATCTATTTGATTCATGTAGATTTGAGTAGACATTTAATATTTTACTCGAACATATCCTTACTTTTCTTATTTGGAGAAATATTCAATCCACTTCTTTGCTGTCATATTGCATGCAGGATGTGATGATTGATATTTTATAATTATTCAATCATTTGTAACAAAGCGTCCACAGTTTTCCTTTGTCATAAGTAGGCAAACGTTGATCTGTGATTGTACATGAAGTCTAATAGAATTGGAGTAAATATTTGAAGCATAGATGTATAGAACCAACATAGGAAATTGTTTCATGGATGCCAGCGGGGTTTTCAGACTTTGTTCAACTCTTCATTCTGATGCTGAATTTGCTGTAGTGATTTAAAATACTTCTAATTGTTTTAGGAATGGACATAAAGAGGGCTGCATATGTTTTCTCTGCAGCAGTCCTTTACAAATACATCCCTGATCCCATCCCTTAACAGATTCAAGAGTTAGAGAGCTATTCTAATGAAGAAGTTGATATAGCTTTGTTGCATATTTATTAAGTTTTACCATGAACACCTGCTTCATTTAATCGACAGGGAGCTGCAGATGAATGGAACGTGCCTATTGCTTTTATTAGTGTCATTATGCTACCAATAGTAGGCAATGCTCCTGAGCACGCTACTGCTTTTATGTTTGCCATGAAAGACAAGCTTGTAAGTGATTGCTTTCGTCTCGAAGCATTCTTGATTACAAACAATTGTGTCAAACATTATGAATTTTTTCTCCTCTCTTTTGTCTAGGACTTGACTGTTGGGATTGCAATTGGGTCATCTACTCAAATCTCTATGTTGGGGGTAGGTGCATTGGTTCAGTCTTTATTTTATTTTGATATCTAGATCAGCTAATTGTCATGAAGCTTAATTAGAAGGCTTGTTGAGTGTTATTAATAGACAAACATTTATACTGCCTTGATTTTTTAATAGGTTTCACATTCAAGTTTGTATGTTTCATGAATATTTGTGCTTCTTTTTTTGGCACTGCTCTTAATTTTCTGACAGTCATGTTGCATGTACTTCTATAATCTTCTTTAAGATCAGAAGCAAAAGGAATAGTGCAAATGAAAGTAAAGAAAAAATAGTATATTACTAGAACTATTACAGTCACAAAGGGTAAACGGAGAAAGAGAAGTGGCCCACTAGTTAATAAAAGTGGTTACTGTGTTTTGCCTTTTGTTAGGTTGATCCTTTAGTTTAATCAAGATGCATGTAACTAGAATAAGTGTAAAAATAAATAAAATGCTTACAGTTATTTGTTGCACTTATAAAGCCATACTATTTGGGTTCTTGTTGATTCCTTCGACATTTCCAAGCTCAAAATGATTATTTGATCTGCAGATTCCATTTGCAGTTCTTTTGGGTTGGATGATGGGGCTTCCGATGGACTTAAACTTTCAACTATTTGAGACAGCTGTACTATTCATTACAGTCCTGATTGTAGTCACTCTTCTGCAGGTTTGTACCATAAAAAACTTATGCAGCCAGGTGCTTAAAAGTGGGAGTACCTTTTAAATGCACTACCATCTTTAGACGAGCTACAAGTGACCTTAAAGATGCAGTCACCAATTTATTTTTTGAGTACTGATAGGAAAAAAATGAAGAGATGTGATATATTTGTACCTCAAACAAATTTCCACATCAGTTACTTTTACATTCTATTACTCTTATTCAAATCTTTCTTTGTCTTGACGCAATTTTATTCATCATCACAAACATCATCCCCGTCAATGTCAGGTCATCTAGAACCAATGAAAGAGCCAAGGATTCAGTAAAGTTTTCCAACTGGCCATTAGAATGAGAGGGAAAAGAGGAAGTTTATTATAGGAATATGTGCTCTTCTCTTGCTAAACTATCATCCAAATGATGAAATGAATGTGATCCTCTTTCTATGGCAGTATGCTGATTTTCTTTTGTTTTTCTGTCTTTGGGGATATGGACATAAAAATCTCCAGATCTCTCCTTGATTTTCTACATAAAAACATAACCATCTGTAACATAATAATTTGACTGTCTGCCATAACAATTTCTGTTCAACAATGTTGCTCTTTCATTTAGCTATAGTATGTAATGACTTTATCAGCCGTCAGGTATTCTAAATGGATTTCATTTCTTCTATGTCTAATTAATTATCTATCTAATGTCATCAAACTCGTGGATCTCCCCAAGATAATAAGCAGCCAATTTTGTTCTTCACAAGGTTGAGTCTAGTTTTAGCATCTAAATCTCTAATTGCTTGGTTAACTATGATGGTAATCATTGTGATATCTCTACTAATTAAATCTACTGAATGAACAGACCTTATTTTCCCCCCCAATGTCTCAAAATTTCCTATATGACCGAGCTCTTATCACTATTGATATTTCATTCAAATTTCAAGTCTGAGTAATCTGCTTTTCTTTTCAACAGTAATTAGCAATATCACCATTTAGATCAGTGTTCAGGTGGACCCTCAGCAACAATTTCCACAAAGTTTGTTTGATTGGCAGCATATGGCGGGAACCGATGTGTTGAACATAATATTTAATTAATAAATTCATCCTTATGTCTCCGCATTTATGAGATTCTTCAGTTATTCCCATTATCCAGTACATTTCCAGCCACAAAGAGTCTGGCTCAACTTCAGACATGAATTCTACATTGATGCGGTTGGAGCTCTGCTTGGGCCAAGTGACCAAACCAATTCTATGTTAGCTACTTTGTTCATATAAATAACCCTAGTAATTCCAATTTCCTTGAATTTATTTATACCTGCATTTTCTTGGTTTACAATGCAGTAATCTCGTATTTCCATTATCAGCCCATATAGCTTATTATTTCCAAATGCTTCATGATCCTTATGGATATAAATAAAATTAACTGTTGATAGAAATACTTAGAACAAACCCAATGCTTTTTGTATTTTGCTTTGTTCATCACGCATGTGCCTAGGAAATAATAAGAAGAAAAACATATTCACAGTTTAAAAATTCTTCTCACATCAGTCAAGAAACCGAACTTGTGGCAACCCTGTAATTTGTTTCATTTCCAGTTTTGAGTAGCTGGGCTGTAGCTTCACTGTTAGATGATATATTTTGACTTCATCCTTAGCAGTTATTTCTAAAGTTTGGTTATTACTGCCTGCCTGGAATATTTCTTTTTTCATTGTCTAGAAAAAAGGCACTTCCTTATGGAGAATTGAGGTATTCTCTACTTTAAATGGTTTCTCATGCTTCTCCCAATTGAATTGCCAGGAGGGAACTACTAACTACTGTAAAGGGTTGCTGCTCGTTCTCTGCTATACTATAGTAGCTGCCAGCTTCTATGTGCATGTGGATGCAACATCTACCATTAATTAATGAAGAGTTCTTTTGAGGCAATTAATGTTGTACATAGTTTTTCAACTACTTTTCTGACGACCACATTTAGCAGCTTCATCTGTGTGAAGTCATTTTCCCCTTCAGAATCAACCTCTACTCGTTCGTCTTGGGTTGAAATAAATGATGTATAGTTGAAACCAAAGGCATCCATTGATGTCAGTTCAGAGCACAAGGGGCATATAATGTCTGGGAGTTATTTCCATCCTTTTGGTTTGACCTCAGTTTGCAAACAGCTCCTGGTGAAATTCAATTACTATGCTGGCAAAGATTCCTTTTGGTTTCACCTCACCTTATCCATGCCCCATGCTATTGACTTCTTAGTTAGTACTTTGTTTTGATCAGCAGTCGTAAGATGAGCCTAATTACTTTAACACATCACCTCGCGGGCACAAAGGATGCACCTAATTCGGGCTGTTTCATATGCTGAGGACGGCTTGAGACATGTCTGCTCTGGTAGAGGGACCGTTGAATCCATAAAATCGCGGTGTTGATATACAAAGGTGCAGAGTCATAAGCACGTGAACCACAACTCATTTAACCAATATGGGACTATTATTCACCCAAATTTCAACCGGGATATCTGCAAAATTGTTACTATGGGATTAAACTTTGAAGCGTACCAACTTGTACCCCTCGAAGATCTAGTTGTCCTCTGATCCTTGGCCTTGGAAGAGTCTTCTTGTTTCTGTCAGGTCATGTGAACTAAGTCACATGGATAACGAATGACATCTAATGTGTCTACTAATTTCTGTTTAATTGAAGGTAAGCGTAGCAAGAACAGGTCATTGATATTTCCAGGAGTAAGTGGATGAAAGTAAGCTAAGGGGTGGGTCGTGCCCACTTCCACCCCCCCCCCCTCCCCCCGAAAAAAAAAAAAGAAGGGATTGTGCCATCAGAGATCACCTCGTCCACAATGGAAAATGATACATAAATTTTCAAGCAACCATCTTGGAACCCTTCGTAAGAAGAGGGCATCAGGCCCCTTGAGCCCAAGTTTGAGAAAACGAAAACAAGCTTTGGTTGTTTGACCCCGTGCATTTTCATCTAAGTTTGGTGCTAGTTAAAAGATGTGATTTAAATCGAAGTCGAAGATGATAAAAAGATTCCAAAAAAAAAAAAGCTTAAAATGAGATGTGTGGTCTAGGACCCAACCTTTTTTTTGATTTAACTATGTACATAATGATGTACAAGATCAAAGTCACCATCATATAATATACCCAGCCCCAACTAATTGATGCTAGACTTTGGTGAAGTACGTAGCGATGACTATACCATAATATAATATGATACAATGTTAATACTATTTTCAAAATTTTATATACGTATATATACATTACATTGCACTCCACTATTGATTATTCTTTTGAGTTTTTGTCGACATTTTTTTGTATATTCAACTATTTTTTTTTTCAAATTTTAAGCAATTTCAATGTGATTTTTCTATGGAATTTGTCATAAAATATTCTAACTATATGTAAGTTAGTTTGGATCCCAAGTTGTTGCTCTTCGCTAGAGATTCAGTATGGTCCAGTAAATTTTCTTCCCAGTAAGTGACTGATTCGAGCTCAACTGGGCCGGGGCCTATATATTTGCAAGCTGTCAAGTATTCTGACGTATAATGCTGCCAGAGAATCATCTTATATATATATATATATGGGCAAGCCAGCTTCATTATCTTATTTTTTATTTTTTATCATTTGACGACGTATAATTTAACAAGATTAGCAAATCCCGAACTCACATTTTCATTAGTTCATCCTTTTCACAATTCACAAGCCAAAGTCTAAAGGTTAAAATAAAATCAAATATCATTGTCAGCCTACTGTCAGCCAGCATTCATTTATAATGAAATGTGGTCCGTCTCTCTCTCTCTGTGTGTGTGTGTCATACACAGGCTTCAGTAACGGAGTGAAATGGGCCTAAAGGAAAGGAAAAATTACCTCTACACCCTTAAAATTTTATGAAATAACTCTTATACCTCATCTTTATGGTATTTACTATAATACCCCATAAATCTTCACGACAGCCACATCGTGCCCTGTCGTCAATAGTCTCTCACGGTGATTAACCCCGTGTGAACTAACATGAGTTAAATGACTAATTTATCCTAAGTTAACTCTCTCTGCCTCTCAACTTATTTCTAGTCACACTCTCTCTCTCTCTCTCTCTCTATCTCTCTCTCTCAATCTCACACACACAGTAGGATCGGTCCTACAATGAGGTCGGGAGTGCAATGGGTGATGAAAGCTTCATGCATGAGGAAGCTGCAGGGGTCGCCAGGCTTCATCGCCCACTATCGGTGAGAAGATGCAGAGAAAGGGCAATGAGGGAGATAATTTGTGAGAAGGAAGAATAAAGCTTACCTGCTCTGAATCGAGCCTCCCCAACGTCGCACAATCCATGTTCCTCCCCCATGCTAGAGAACTTGTTCACTTGTGCCTGCGTGTACAATTTGCAAAGGGTACCCCATCTTTATTTTGTAAGATTAATTTGAGGAGTACATGGATAATTTTCCCTAAAAGAAATTAACACTTGACCATTGAAATGGATACTCAGTGACTCTCGTGGAGTCCTGTAACTCCAGTTCCGAGGAAGTCAAACCCACTACGAGCATCAACAATTAGAGATGTAAATAGATCAGATTCGACTCGGATATATCAATACCATATCTTATCCGTAAAAATTTTATAAATACCATACCCGGATGGTATCCTATTATTTTCGCGAGTATGGATACGGGTATATCTGTCACGGGTATGGATATATCTGCGGATATCCATATCCGTCCATAAAGTATGAGTCTACATCCACATCTAAAGAAATGTGAGAGTTATGAGAATTAAAAAAATAGAAATTCGGTCAATTCTTTCCTTTTAAAAATAATTTTTATGTTTTATAAAAATAGCTTTACAATTTTAGCAATAAGTCCAAACTCACAAACTCAACAAGACAGGCAACGAGTTAAGTTCATGTCAAAATCATAGGCCTAACATGCACAATAAGTTATTAAGAGCGGGTTCGAATCGGATATGGATTCGGGTGCACTAAATACATACCCTATCCAAAAATAAAACGTGTATTTTAAATAATCCGAACCCGAATACATATCCGTTTATTCGGATATTACCCGACCCATCACGCGTCGGGTGATGCGGGTAATCGGGTTTGCAGGTATTTTTGACATCCCTATCGACAACTACAAGCCACGGCCCAGTTGCCTACGTCATCCCGACCGATCGGCCTGGCATGGCCTAGCTATTGACATGTCCTCTTCGGGCCTGGGCTTTCTTGGGCCCACTCATTCTCATGACAAACACGGTAATCCATTTATGATCGAATGCACATCTTGACCCAATTATACATCTGGGTGTACATTAGAAAAATTATTCTTTTTTTTGAATTTTTTTTATAACATGGGACTCACGTCTCTTAACTTGCTGTATAAGACACATCATCATCTGACAATCTAAAATAAAAATTAAAAAATAAATTTAATAAATAGTATTAGACCCAATTTTTCTTGAGTTAGTCTTTTTTATTTTAGATTTTTTTAGACCATCAGATAGAAGTGTGTCTTGTACGATAACAACCGTAGATGGTTGTCGTTGTTTTTCTTTTTTTCCCTCATTTCTAGGAGGTTATAAGGTGAGATGTCCCCTCCAAATATTATCCTTCTCTCAATAAAATAAGGAAAAGGTTGTTATCAAGAGAAAAAAAAGCTTGATTAGAAGATGCTTAAGAAACGATGATGTATAGATAGATACTCGTAAGCTTCTAAAAAGGAGCGGGAACTCATCCTAACGGAATGCTTTGCATCCGTAACTACCTGACACAACTTTTGGCATAAAAATGAGCGAAGGACCCCAAACGCCCAAAGCTAAATTAGTTAGCCATCCGTTGAAGGGTGTACATTAGCTTGTGTTTCCTGGAAAACTTATTCCTATGGAGTATATATATAATTAATATATTAACAAAGTTTACAGTAACCGTCCATTTGTCTCTCGTAGAGAGTGTGGATCAGGGTTCGTCGACTCGGTGATCCGTGTCGGATCAGATTTTTTCTGATATGGTACGTTACATCCTCTCTCGCTCAAAAACACTCCCTGTCTCACTGTGACTCGACCTGACTTGGTCTGACTCGGGATGATCCGCACTGTACCGAGTTTTTTCAGATACGATATAACACGCTCGAATCGACAAATCATGATGCGGACAACTTCATCGTGAGATGGGAGAAGATTATTCGATCTTGTTATTCAAACGGTGGCACATGCCAAAGTCGTTGTTTAATTGTGATTGAGCCCGTGATATTAATTAGTCGTGCCATGCGGAGGCTCAATGAATTGAGAATGGACTCCGTTGTTGTCAACGAAAGATGTGCTCACACGTTTATCATTTTGAAAAGATTGGTGCCATCTGAATGCAGTCGAAATAATCAAGATAGATTGTCACAGTTGATTTCATTGAATTGTTACACATTCTTGTAACCCTCTCCCCATCATTAATTTTGTAAGATTTTTTGTACAAAATGCAACCTTTCTCAAAGGGAGGGAACTCTCGCCACCACCAGCTGCTCAATGCACCGTGGTAATTTATTAATGCAATTCTGTCCACCCACTGTATACGGAAGATTCTGTGGGCGCTAGGAATCCCGAGCTTTTAATTTCTTTCTTCTTTTTGCCGATGCTTCCCGTGAGCATCCACCTTGGGATCTGCATGCATGCCCCGATCGCGTGAGCAGGAAAATTAAACTAACTAATAATTAACATTGTTCATCATGATCGATGCGTGGACCGCAAGGAGCATGTATACGCGTACGTATTGAGTGGTCCCCGCGCGTATGATCAGTAGAGTGATCAGGTGTCCAATAAAAAGGCAGAAGGCCAGCCAATGCCCGATAAAGAGATAAACTTGTTTCGTGGTGCCAAAGTACGTGTGTATATATATATGATATCTCACCTCATCTTCTTCCCTGCAGATAAGGGAAGCCAATATGATCGAATGTGCCACTCTGTGATGGGTTGCAGAAGCTTCCAAGTCCCAACCAACCACCTAGTATTCTACCTTGCACGTCACAACCAGTTTCCAAATATCGAATTTCTAATACATCTTGGTTGTTCACACCGCGCATGGGATCATTCATAAGCTCATATAGGAATATGCCAAGCCAAAGGAGGTGTGAGACCGCAAGCATCCTCCTCCATTTGTCTCTCCTTCAATCTTCTTTTAAGCAGAGAGAAGGCCATGGCCGATCGATAGGGCGTACCCGGCCACCAATTAACCGGCCCCTCTCTGACAATGGGGAACTCTCTTAACAAGGGAGGAACCGGCATCGGGCCTCTCCCCATTAAGACGGTCTTTAGGCTGCCGTCCCCAGATCTGCCTTCATGGCCACCAGGTGAGAACATCTCCTGCCTCTTCTGGCTGTCTGCTACTGCTAGCTATCTTCCATGTTCTGTGGGTGTTCACGACGTTGCTGGCTGCATTGCTTGTGCGGACACTTGCAGGTGATCATCAGGGTTTCGCCGGGGGAAGCATCGACCTGGGGGGACTCGAGGTCTGTCAGATCTCCTCCTTCGCCAAGATCTGGGCAGCCCAAGAGGGAGGGCCGGACGGCCTCGGCGCCACCTTCTTCAAGCCCTCCCCCGTCCCCAGCGGCTTCTCCGTGCTGGGCTGCTACGCGCAACCCAACAACAAGCCCCTCTTCGGATGGGTCCTCGCCGGGAGGACGTCGCCGGGGGAGCACTGCAGAGGCCGGTGGATTACACGCTCGTCTGGAGTAGCCAGAACTCGAAGATTAAGAAAGACGGCGATGGGTACTTCTGGCTACCAGTGGCGCCCGACGGGTACAGGGCCGTCGGGCTGCTGGTCACGTCCTCGCCGGAGAAGCCGTCCCTGGAGGAGATCCGGTGCGTGCGGGAGGACCTCACCGACGTCTGCGAGAACGACGGGTGGGTGTGGAGCGACAACAACGGCTTCAACGTGTACGGCCTGAGGCCTGCCGTGCGGGGTGACCTGGCTGCCGGCGTCTGCGTTGGCTCATGCACGGCGGCGACGTCGACGTCGTCGTCACTGTCGTGTCTGAAGAACGCGGCGCCGCTGGCTGCTGCCATGCCCAACAGGAGCCAGATCGAGGCGCTGGTACAGGCCTACTCCCCGTGGATCTACCTCCACCCCGACGAGCCCTACCTGCCCTCCTCGGTGGGCTGGTTCTTCGACAACGGCGCACTCCTCTACAAGAAGGACGACCCCACGCCGGCGCCCGTCGACTCCGCCGGCTCGAACCTCCCGCAGGGAGGCTCCAACGACGGCGCCTACTGGCTGGACCTCCCCACGGACGGCGCTGCGAAGGACAGGGTCAAGAAGGGGGACTTGTCGAGCGCGGAGGCGTACGTGCACGTCAAGCCCATGTTGGGGGGCACCTTCACGGACCTGGCAGTGTGGGTGTTCTACCCCTTCAACGGGCCGGCGCGGGCCAAGGTTGAGTTCATCAACATACCCTTCGAGAGGATCGGAGAGCACGTCGGCGACTGGGAGCACGTCACGCTGCGGGTGAGCAACCTCACCGGCGGGCTTTGGCGGGTGTTCTTCGCGGCGCACAGCGGCGGCGCCTGGCTGGACGCCTCCCAAGTGGAGTTCCAGGGGGGGAACAAGCCGGTGGCGTACTCGTCGCTGCACGGCCACGCCGCCTACGCTACGCCGGGCCTCGTCCTGCAGGGGGACGCCAAGCGGGGCATCGGCATCCGGAACGACACCGCGCGGGGCGGCAGCAGCATGGACACCGGGGCGAGGTACCAGCTGGTGGCCGCCGACTACCTGGAGGCGGTGAACGCGCCACCTTGGCTGAACTATTTCCGGGAGTGGGGGCCGAAGGTGAGCAACGACATCGGGCGTGAGCTGAGGAAAGTGGAGAAGCTGCTGCCGCCGCCGTTGCGGAAGAAGCTGGAGAAGGTGATGAACAGCCTCCCGGCGGAGTTGCTCGGGGAAGAAGGGCCCACTGGGCCCAAGGAGAAGGGGAACTGGGCCGGGGATGAAGTGAGCAGCTAGGAAAGGATTGCTATTGATTGATGCGTGTTGTATGTAAATTATTGCTGTGAGATCCATTAATTGATCACCACAGATGCACGGGTAAAGATTTGACCTCTTAATTTGCTATCGATAGATTCACCGGTTTCAAAATTCATAAGGTTAAATAAGATATCTGATTTTAATTTACGGCGATTGCTATGAAGTAATTAAGAAAAGAAATCGAGTGTTTCTTTGTGAAATGGCAGACCCTGATCGTCTTTTCCTTTCAGTATTCCAGTTTAAACACAAGAAAAATATTCTGAAATTTTCAAGTCAATCCAACACCCCTACGCCAAAGAAAAAAAATCAAGATTCTTTTTCTTTTTTTGCAAAACAATCCTTAATTATTAAGTAATATTAGAATTAGATTGTAATGTGCATCTATCTTTAACTAATTAATCAGCTTAATTTATGAATATTTTGCTGTGGCAGGTTCGTTGTGGTAGACTAATTAATAGAAGAGTCCCCGTAACCTCTTGTTAGCAAAGTGTTAATTGGACGAAATTTGTTGAAAAAATACTGCAAAGTTCCTTTCATTTGTTTACATGAGACCTACCGATGGGACTTGGGAGGGTAGTCTGTAATTTTGCTACACACCCATATATAACTCCTGTTAAAATTTGTGAAATCTTTATTGAGATTAGCATAATTCATCGTCGTCGTCGTCATCATCAGAGTCTTATCTCAATTATTTGGGATCGACTATATGAATCTTGTTCCGTCAAATTAAGATTTCTATCGAGTGCTATATTCATATTTAAATCAAACCTAAGAAACTAATGTCCTTCCTAATAACATCGCACCATCTCATTTTAGGTCTTCCCCGAGCTCTTTTTACTAGCATCCACTAAGATACGGTCACATCTTTTAACCGGCGCTGAGTTAGGGCGACGAAGCACATGGCCAAACCACATGCGTCTATTTTCTCTCGTTTTACTATCAATTAGGGTTATCCCTAAGTCCTTACGGATGGACTCATTCATAATTTTATCTTTCTTAGTCTTGCCACACATCCATCTCAACATCCTCATCTATGCTACACACATTTTGTGAATGTGTTCCTTTCGTACTGTCCAACACTCGATACCATATAACAAAGTAGGTCTCACAGCCGTTCTTTAAAATCTCCATTTGAGTTTCACAGACATACGACGATCACAGAGGACTCCTGATGCGCTTCTCCATCTTAACCGGTCTACCTTAATCATATGTGTAACGTCGTCATAAATCTCCACGTTATCTTGTATGATAGACCCTAAGTATCGAAAGCTACTATTCTTTGGAATGTTATGCCTATCAATTAGAACCTTATCTTCCTGTATCACTTTCCCATTACTAAAATTATAATGCGTAAACTCTGACTTAATCCTACTAATTTTAAAACTTTTAGACTCCAAAGCACGTCTCCAACGCTCTAACTTAACATTTAAAGTATCAATACTCTCATCAATTAAGATAATATCATCTGTAAATAACATACACCAAGGGATATCCTCGTGCAATTGAGATATGATAGCATAATTATACTCTATAATTTCCAGTGACCTTAATGGTGACATTAAACAACACTACATTCTATAACTTCCGATCATGATGTGAATACATGGTGAGATTAACTGTATACCCTATAACGTTTTATGATTAAAATTGTGAGATTAATTATAACCTGATAGGCGTCACGAGTGCATGAAGTGATGGAACTAGTTTTCATACATTGTCACGTTAAAACGGTTATAACTTTCAAATGAAGAACCCATGATTAAGGTGTTGTTCATGGCATTGCAAAGCATACGAGAAATACTATAATATTTGGTAAATAGTCAAAGTTGATTTTCCATGTCAAACTAAGCCATGAAGTAAACATATATAGAACTGTCCGCAATTGCAAAACAGGCATTTGCATTAGACTGTTTTGCTCACGAAGTAAGAAATAAGTAATTTTTGAAAGACTTTATTTGTTGTTAGGAAAGGAATAGGTATCATTTTCAAGCATAATTAGTATGTCTACTCTATTTATTCTATTGGTTGGGGATACCAGCGCAATTAAGTCATTGATTTTGAATGAAACTTATGATTGTTTCAAGGAAAAAGATTGCTTAATTTATTCTTCTTCAATCGAGAATTGCGAAGATCTTTGCAACTAAGATTTGATGAAGAATGGGTTATTAATATAGTTGAGATTATTGATTTCAACTCTAAGAGAAGAAGGTTTTATCTGAGACAAAACTTCAGAAATAAAAAGAATAGAAGAATCATTGCTTATGGCTGATGAGAAGAATATTGTAGAGGTCGAAAAGTGGTCTTTCGAAGTGCATGCTCTACCTTTGATATTTGTTTGTCAAGTAAGAGTATGAGTTTTCTAAGGGGAACAGTACCTGCGAGCAAAGGAAGTATGTTTAGAAGAAGTCCCGAGTGTGATCTCAGGGGATAACCTCCGATGTCTAAGTCAGACGAGTGTTCAGAGTGAGTGAGGAGTGTTCAAGAGTACTCGAAGGGAGAAATAGAGCAAGTAGTATGTGGAATGTAGTGAGCGTAGGGTGCTTGAGACTTAGAATGCTTACCTCTCAAGTCGTCCGACCAGAACACTTCTTATAGAGTCTCTCTCTTGGAGAATGTTTCCGTCATCTGCGACTTTTGATTTACTGGAGGAACGGTTATCTAAAATCATGAGATCGTGGAACGCTTGACCTTCCGTTCAACAGAAGATTAGAGGACATGGGTTGTCCCTTGATGTCTATTACTATATCATTATTGTCATAATGGTGTCCATATTATACGTCACATAGATCGTGGAGTAATTATGGGCACGCGCAAGGCATAAGCCCGAGTCTTAGGTCGATCGTTATTGGGTCTTAATAGATCTAGACGGATTATCCCCTCTTAAAATATTTTTTACTTTTTCTTTGAAGAATATATGAACCTTCTCCTCCCCGAATATTTGACCCTTCACAAATTGCTCAAGAAGTTGGCATAGATATTTTGGTATTCAAAACAAAAGATATTCGTCGTCCATTTCAAGTTAGTTAATAGGTCATGAAGATGAAAGTTTTTAACGACGTTAAGACTCCGTCATCACTTAAGAAGATGACATATTTTATCTAATCTAGAATGATAGAGGCAGATAAGCTTTTGTTAATCAGAATTCTATAGTATCATAGAGATGGATATGACTTTCAAATACAGAATCTGCTTGAAATGTCACTCTCGACCTTAGAAGTTAGATGGCTTACAGCAAATTGTGCATGTACCTTAATTTCATCCCTAGCACGTTCTGAAGATTGGACTTTTTTCTGTCAAAATAAATTCTGAAATGAATATATACACGGAACTATCTTAAATTATCAAGACTTATTTTTTTTAATCAAGATCCTTGATTATAAGTTTAAATTGGATTTGAACTGCTTCTAACATTAAGATTAGAGCATTTTGCTTGTATGATAATTAAAAAAACTTACAAAATATTTGTTTATTCGCCAAAGATAAGAACATGCGTTCTCTTTTGGATTGAGTTAAGCGTATTTACACCATATCTATAGACAATGCAGAGGGTTGTCATCCACCGATATGGTTCTGAATCTTGAGTAAATCTTGTGTTTTTTTAATAAGACGCTTATTCTTAATTTTATAGAGTGGCAAAGAGGGTCTTCTTAATATCTGTAGGGGAGGTCGTGGGTTAAATTATGATCCCTCAGTGGGGGCATGATCACTCACTCCTGGATTATTTGAGGACGTCGGGCTCTTAATTTGTGAGATCAATAATAATAATAATAATAATAATAATATATATTCCCTTTTTCTCTCCTTTTTTTTCTTTTTCCTCCTCCACAACACATTCACAAGGGCTTTCACATGATACGAATCTTTTTATAAAGACAAACTGAGACAACCCTTTTCCTTCCAACCCTATCCCAAGAAGTAAGGAACATTTTAATTATTTTTTTTTTCAGATGATCATATTAAAGTGGCCATCCACCTTCAAGAAGAGCTTTTGATCAACGCGCACCTATATATCTTTAGCAGCATTGAAGCAGAGTCTTTGTCAGATCACATGGTGGAACCCATATATCTGAGGCCGGCCGAGTCTGCTCCGGCATAGGGAGCTCCTCCAAGGCTCCAAGAGGCGCGACGAAGCCTCCCAACTGTAAGCGGCTGAAGAGGACAGATTGGCGTGTGGTGGGGCTCCGGTACAGCATAGATGCCATCGGCGATGAGTTGGGAAAGGGTTTTTGATACTGCTGTTGCTCTTATCTGATGCAGAGGACTAGGTCGGCATGTTCTTATCGTTACTGATCTTTTCGCGGTTGTCCACGCATGGTTGCCTTATGCGTGAACGTCTCCGTCCGTCGCTTGCCCTCATCCTCTAGGGGAGGTTGAATCCAGGTGTTCGATGAAATGCCAAAGGGAACTCATGCAAGTCATTTAGTGGCCGTAGAGTGCCAGCAAAATTAAGTCAATTTATCGGGCAGTAGCCGGCAATGCTATTGAGAGTAGGCCCAGTAGCTAGCCTGATTAATTATTGTCAAATGTCAATTTGTATAATTAAGGACCTTTTTTAAAAATTTTAAATATGCAAATATTATGGACCAGTTTTCTTGTAAGCTACAATCGAAAGATTTTCAAGGATTTAATATAACTTTCAGACCTTGGGGAAAATTTTTTATCTTATAACAACAAAACATAACAGAGGCCGATGACAGGTGCCAAGAGAGAATGTATTAGGGGGAACAATTGTTACCCCAAACACCAATTGATTCGCATTGCACGTATCAGGGTTTGATAAATCGATACGGGACGGGGTGAATCGCACGTCCCATCCCACGGGAAGACACGGTTCGATACGTGGGGTTTACATTTTTTTTTAGTTTTTGTTTAGTATTCGCACATCCCATCCCGTGCTAGTCAAAAATCGGGACGACCAGTCCGTGGGACGCCACCGATACGCTCTCATATATTATATATGTTTTTTTTAACAATTGAAAATTGTAGATGAGTTGATTAAGGGTTTGATTTTCAACGGGAAGACACCGATTCGATACGTGGGATTTACATTTTTTTTTAGTTTTTGTTTAGTATTTCTCACGTGAATGGGCAGATTCGAACTCGGGTCTCGGGTTAAGACACACGAAGACCACCTAACCAACTGAGCTAACAGAATTTTTGTATTATTTTACGTACACTTTATATATATAGTTTATGTTTTCATCTCGGTACGTAACGGTACACATTCGTACCATCCCGTCCCTACGAAAAATCGGGACAGACGATACGAGCGATCCGTCAAACCTTGGCACATATAAGATGTTATATTTCTATCGTATATAGATATACATATAGTTAAAAGATATATATATATATTTATGATGGCCAATACAAACAAGAGAAATTCTTGCTGCAAAAAATTAACCTTACGCCCATTACATCATGCCCGTCTGATATCACCCGGAAGACAAACAAGAGACATGAAGTGTGCATAAAAATGTCCATTTCTTCGAGAAATTCACACGTTTTATTTAGTCTCTAAATCCGGCCGTCGAACTGACGTGATCCAACAAAAACCGAGTTGACAGCACATTTTGCAAACTCGGTCTGCACCACCAAACTCTTCTCTACAAACAATCCCGTGGTTTCCGCCAACTTCATCCCCAGCCCAGTTCCTCTTCTCTTTGGGCCCAGTGGGCCCCTCTTCCCCAAGAATCTGTTTCGGGAGACTGTGCACCACCTTCTCCAGCTTCTCCCGCAGCTTCGGCGGCAGCAGCTTCTCCACCTTCTCCAGCTCCCTGGCGATGTCGAACCCCAGCTTCGGCCCCCACTCCCTGAAATAGTCCAGCCACGGCGGCGGCGCAACCCCCTCCAGGTGGTCGGCCGCCACCAGCTGGTACCTCGCCCCCGTGTCCATGCTGAGGCCGCCCCTCGCGGTGTCGTCCCGGATGCCGATGCCCAGCTTGGCGTCCCCATGCAGGACGAGCCCCGGCTTCGGGTAGGCGGCGTGGCCGCGCAGGGAGGAGTACGCCACTGGCTTGTTCCCCCCCTGGAACTCCACTTGGGAGGCGTCCAGCCAGGCGCCGCCGCTGTGCGCCGCGAAGAACACCCGCCAAAGCCCGCCGGTGAGGTTGCTCACCCGCAGCGTGACGTGCTCCCAGTCGCCGACGTGCTCCCCTATCCTCCGGAAAGGTATGTCCAGGAACTCCACCTTCGCCGTCGCCGGCCCGTTGAAGGGGTAGAACACCCACACTGCCAGGTCCGTGAAGGTGCCCCCCAGCATGGGCTTGGCGTGCACGTACGCCTCCGCGCTCGGCAGGTACCCCATCTTGATCCTATCCCTCGCGGCGCCATCCGACGGAAGGTCCAACCAGAAGTAGCCGTCGCTCGTGCCCCCCTTGGGGAGATTGGAGCCGGCGGAGTCGACGGGCGCTGGCGTGGCGTCATCCTTCTTGTAGAGGAGGGCGCCATTGTCGAAGAACCAGCCCACGGAGGAGGGCAGATAGGGCTCGTCGGGGTGGAGGTAGATCCACGGGGAGTATGCCTGCATCAGCGCCTCGATCTGGCTCCTGTTGGGCATTGAAGCAGCTGAAGGCGCCTTGTTCTTTAGGCACCACAACGCCGACGACGTCGACCTCGACGGCCCCACCATGCATGTGCCGACTCTGACGCCGACGTCCCGGGATCCCCTCTTGGCCGGCCGCACGCCGTACACGTTGAAGGCGTCGTTGTCGCCCCACACCCACCCGTCGCCCTCGCACACGTCGGTGAAGTCCTCCCGCACGCACCGGATCTCCTCCGGGGACGGCTCCTCCGGTGAGGACGTGACCAGGAGCCCGACGGCTCTGTAGCCTTTGGGCGCCATGGGCAGCCAGAAGTACCCGTCGCCGTCTTTCTTAATCTTCAGGTTCTCGCTGCTCCAGATGAGGGTGTAACCCACCGGCCTGTGAAGGGCTCCCCCGTCGACGATGTCCCTCCCGCCGAGGACCCATCCGAAGAGGGGCTTGCTGTTGGGTTGTGCATAGCAGCCCAGCACGGAGAAGCCGCTGGTTACGGGGGAGGGCTTGAAGAAGGTGGCGCCGAGGCCGTCGGGCCCTCCATCGTGGGTTGCCCAGATCTTGGTGAAGGAAGAGATCTGACAGACCTCGAGGCCCCCAAGGTCGATGCTTCCCCTGGCGAAACTCATCCCACCTGCAAGTGCATAAGCATCAAATGAGGTTGCACACCCAGAAGACATGAAACATATATAGCTGGCATGCGGTGGTGCCAGAGATATGTAGCAAGCACAAACGGGATGTGTTCTTTGAATTACCCATCTCACCCAGTGGCCAAGAAGGCAGTGCAGACGGCATCCTAAAGGCAGTCTCAACGGGCAGTGGCCTGATCTCCCTTCCTCTGGTCTTAAGGGAGTTCCCCATGGTTAGTGGTTAGCCCAGAGGATTAGGGGTTTGGTTTGTGCCCATCCATGGCCTCGCTCTTGGGGTTTATATATATCAATAGAAGAAGAAAAATGGAAGAGGGATGTGGTTACGTTCGTTTAGCATGTTTCTTTCGTAATTAAGCTTAGGATTGTTCCATGTGTGAAAGCGTGGCATACAAATATATCTTGATTAGAAGATTGATCGATGAATTAGTTAGATGTAATGGACAAGCAGAGTATACATCTATATATATAATATATAGTTGTTGGTTGGAAGCTTCTGCAGCACCTGATATTTATAGTGACATAGCATTGGCTTCTCTTGCTGGGGTGATGGGCATGCAAGTTTTGACATGACATGACAATTAGTAATTTCTTTTTCGGATGGCCACATGTTCCATGAGCATCTCATTTTACAAATTAAGGGGCGCCAAGCCGGGGTTCAAGTCCTGGTGTGCTTCAAGTCCACGCTTGATCAGTATGGGTGTTGATTAGATCACTTCTCGATTGCTACTTTTCCTCTTCATGCGTGGCATAGAAATACTGATCAGATTGATCGATGAGCCAGATGATGCCATTATGAGCCCCACTCGATCGAGAAAAGGGTTTTGTGTGACCATTTGAAATGTTGAGTCCGGTCTCCGTAAATCCCACTCGTACGTGATGAAGTTACACCCATATACACAAGCAGGTTCTACGCACCTTCATACATGTACAATAGATCATCTACTTATATATATAATCCCTGGATCGGAATGGATTTCAAAGAATCACAATATATGTACGTATATATGTACATATAGGATATACATATAGACCCTCCATCCATAGGGCACCGACAGGGTTTGGCCCAAGAAACAAAGTAAACGATAGCCATAACCCTCCAAATATTGGCACCACTTGCCCAGCCCTTTCTCATGGCGGAGAGAGGGATGTAGTACCAATTTTTGTTGTCACAAAGTTGAGTCGGGATGACAAAATATTTATACCCATATTAGAGTTGATGCTTTTTATCAGAAAATGACTGAATATGTGCATATCAACATCATCGTACATCTAGCTAGATGACTTCTGAGAGAAAATAGGATCTATGATCTGAAAGTACTAATCAACAAGTGAAAAATGATTTTCTTATTTTGATTCACCCACCCAATAGGAAGGCTAACCTCTTTTCTAGGGAAGGGAGTATTAATACATTAGTAAAGGGATTTTTACAAATAAATTATGACCAAAAATTACAATTTTATCATTCCTACATTTATATTTGCATATATATCATTAAAAATGTAGATATCATGGCGCAGAAAGACCACAAAATAGTCTTTTTTGCACTATTTCTTGCCCAACCCTTTCTCATGAGGAGAGGGATTAGTATCGATTTTTGTCGTCAAAATGTTACATACTTTGGGAGTGAAGCCGACAAAACATTTATATCCACATTAGAGTTGTTTGTTTTTATCAGAATATGACGAGTATATGCATATCAACATCACAGGATATCTAGATGATTTGGGAGAGAAAATAGGATCTATGAAAGGTTATCTGAAAGTACTAATCAACTAGTGAGAAATGATTATCCTATTTATGCATTTTGATTCACCCAATTATAAGAAGGCTAACCTCCTTTATAGGCATGGAAGTATTAATACATTAGTTAAATAGATTTTTGCATGCAAATACACTATTGTTAGACCAAAAATTACAAAATTTTCATTCCTACACTTACATTTGCATATATATCATAAAATTTTTGATATCGTGCAGAAAAAGCCACAAATTTATTTTTTTACAATTTTTTATGTGTAAATAGATAGATCACTTAAAATAATGCAAAATGCTATACCGTGATCGTTCTGCACAATATTGATATTTTTAATTTTATGTATGAAAATAAAAATATAACAATTATAAATTTATAATTTTTATTTTTACAATATTTTATACTCAAAAAATTATTAGTCAATTAGTTAGAAATTATATGAACTCCTCTACGGCAAAGAAAAAGGCAGATTTACCTATCATTTAAATCTGAGTAATGGTCAGTGCAACACGTGCTAATTACATACAGGGACGTTGCACTAATTATTTTATTATTTTAAAAAATAAATTGGCATGTGACCTTGGCGTGGACCCCAAGTCACTTATTTGACATGTCTTGCACGGTCAAAAAAGAAAAAGAAATTATGAATTTTATAATTTTGCACTATTCGTTGGGTTTTTTCCCCTTAATTTCTTAGAGAGGGAGATAAGTCTCTCTCAGATCGACGTCAACATAGTTTGAGGTGAGTCCCGGGTAAAAAAAAAAGGAAAGTCAAAAAAAAATTGGTGCAACACCTTTCCATTTACTAAACATTACCGTTTAAACGACCATTTAACGCTAACTCATATGATTAGGACATGAGGGAAACTCCAGGCCACTCTGAGGGACAAATGTTCACATGTTTTTATGTCGAGAGTAAAATTTGTCGGCTCATTTGGATCGACCGTTCTGATTTTTTGTTGAGACGAGACGATATAATACTGTCTCGAACCTTTATATATATAATATGTGTAAAACAACGTAAAAAAATTCTTAAGTTAGTTGATTTGTGTGTTTCATTATGACGTCTTATGATCAAATCTTATGGACGTCAATCGGTTTTTAAATTTTTTTGATTGAAAATCTTTAAAAAGAAAGAAAAAACACACGCAATCAATAGGTTTCAAATTAACCCAAATCATCCCTATACAAACAAAGACACTTAACCAACTTATCTATTAAATATTTTATATTTAAAATAAAATATAAAATATATAAAACGTCTCGATTACGTCTGATAGATCGGTCGTCTTGATCTGTGACTGAGACGGGTCGGGTCGGGTCGTGCGGGTCAAATCATCCTGACTCAATTGGTCAAACCCCGATGAAGAGAGGTTGAAGATTTTTTTTCCCCAGTAGAATTCCTAACGGGGGTGTATCTATGATATCAAATCCTGTATCCTGTCTCTTTTGATGTCCTTGCATGGTGAAACCATATATGCCCTCATTTGAGATCATACCGTGAGATAAATTATGAGGTTTTTGGACGTCACTGAGAAAACACCCTCCCCATTCATGTTTTGTGTACGATCACATTGATCGGAGGCATATATCATGCACGCATCTCCCAGGAGCTAGTAATCCAAACCCGGCTGAGCCCCTGTCAAGATTTCCAGCCTGGCCTTATCCACACTCACATGGTTAATTGGAACCCGACCATGCATGGCCGGCGGAGGCCATCAGATGAGTCGGCGTCTTCTGCAAGGTACGAAGGGACGCGCGGGACGAAGAAGCCTCCCAACTACGAAAGCCGGAGATCTAGCAGATCAGCATGGTGGGGGAGCTGATCATGACGTTGGAGGGGGAGTAGTTGAAAGGAGCTCTTCAACTTGCTCTTGCTCTTGTCTGTACTCTGGAGCACAGCTCTGGGGCGGCACGTGCTCCTCGTTTGATCTCTTCGCAGTTGTCCATCCTGTTGTTGTCTGGTTTAGGATGTATAATATCGCATGCCATGAACGTGTTCCTGCGTTGCTTCTCATTCTGGCTAGTGGAAGAGGTCCCTATATATATAGAGAGAGAAGTGCGATTGGGATGTTCGATAAATTGCCAAAGGGAAACCATGCGAGTCATCTGTCGGCGTGCATTTGGGAGAAAAAATTGCCTGAAGAAAAATTTTCTTAAATTTGATCAAAACAGGAAGGGGGTTTATACAAATTAGTATTAGTTTAAAAATTAAAAAAATAGTGATTTTGCAGATTTGCCCTTATAACCTATCATATTTGTATCTATTCGTATGTACGTCTTTCAAGAGTGATCAAAAGAGAAAATTACATATAGCTAGATCCCTGGAATCTTGTGTATCCTATTCTAGACTCCATATGCTTGATACTGTCATGTGTACACTTTCGTTTCAAGGAATATTGTTTCAGTTATACCTCTCATGTTCTAATACCGTCAAAGGTAACGGAATATTTCATTGAACACGTCCAATCTAATTAAGGTTTTAGAGAAGTGTATAAGCTAATATGAAAGATTATGTTGGTATATATGACATTATTTTAATTATGTGAGAAGATTAAACAAGAGTATATTAATATTTTTTTCACCTTACTCCACCTAATATTAAGTTAAATAAACGGTAGGTGACATCAAGGGTATCTACGATGAACTATGACTTATTATGAGAGTATACGTGATAATATTATGAAGAATATAAGAGTATATTAAAGTAGAATATGCCTAATTAATAAGTCCAAATGGTTATAAGTATGCCCTTACTCTAACTTCCATTTAGTTTAATTGTTGAAATGACACCCATGATTACATTTGTAGATGCATTAATTATCGTGACCTGGTGAGATTACGTTGCATCTTAAGGATGTTTTGGTATGTAAAAAATTTTTTTGTAATATCTTTTAAAGCTGATGAATTGAGAACTAATAGTACTATATAAGCACAACCATTTCGACATCTTCAGGGATATTTTGCCAATCTTGAAATGAGGGATATACATAGTTGTAAATGAACTAGTTTATAGACATATATATACATAAAAACCCTCAAAATATATATCATATCAAAGTTATAGAAAATCATGATTTCATGAAAAGCATGTGATTAAATCATAAATAAAATTATGCCTTTAAAAACTTTTTAATAAATCATGCTTTGTTTGTCAAAGAATATGTCATTGAATATATGGTCAAAATAAGTTTTTTTGAGAAAATAATAAATCTTCTTGACAGTACTATTTCTGTTCTACATCATTGGCATTTTAGCAAGTTCAAAGACAAGAATGACAATTTTATAATTTTATTCAAACGATAGTTTAATGTAAAAAAAAAAAGAACTCAAATAACAATGGCATAATTAATGAAAGCCACAAATGACCACGGATAATGAAGCACAAGTAAGTAAGCTAGATTAGGATACTCCGTATATAGTTCTATAACTTTGAGATAAGTTCGAGAAAACAATATCATTTTGCATGTCTCTTCTACCTTGTCATATGATCCTGCAGTTTGAAGACTGGGGGTGGCATCTCATGCCAAAGAAGGTTGTAAGTGAACGGTGTCCACCGATTGGGCAATCTCCCTTCACGCAGGACATGAACACAACGGCGGTCAGGCCAGGTTTGTGTTGAGCTCCACTACTTGTCCAAACCTTCTCCTGCTCTGATTTGGCTTGGCATCATTAGAGGAGATTCTTGACGGCCGATCCCCTATCCAAACATGTTGTCCTTCCGCATTTCATGCAATAGGATATGCCATCTTGAAGCGAAGTGCCAGATAAATTAATCAATGCCAAGACCTACTGACCACTGCTCTTAGCTCTCAAGAAAGGTAAACTTAATCCCACTCTTCGACTACTGGCACCCAAGCCTCAACAAGAGTGGCGTAGAGTACATCATGACCCTTCTGATCAGGTGCAACCTCCGGAAGCCCAGGTTCAAAGTGCTCCTTCGAAGCAACTTATACTGAACGGCTCTGCTCCTGCCGTCTGAAACCCCAAGGAGACTGCATCGGTGCTTCAAGTCTACAATGCCTTTGACATTCTTTGGCAGGTGGGGGATGATTATGAGGGGATCCAGCCCTACCGCCTAACCCTATTCAAGAGGATAGCATCCATCACGTCGGTGCTTCTCAAGGATATATCCTCTTCAGTGTGCTTCTGTGCGAAGCCTCTCATGCCCATCTCCGGTAACGACTAGTGATGATATAGCTGATGAGCAGGGTGTTGAGCAGACACACATTGTTGTTGATATAGCTGACAATATTGCTGATGAGTTGGATAATGCGCAAATGTTGGGCAGTCGACTTTCGAAGTTCACGATTGTTATGCATAACGCTCTTATAGACACACATCAACCTAGTGGTTAGGATGGTGACGACATTGTTTCCATCTGATCCTACCACACTGGTTGCATAAGATCCATCTGACGGGAAACCTTCTACCGAGACGACTATAGAGGCTGAGCTACCTCTTCATGGTGCTGAAATCCCGGCAAAGAGTTTGCCACCTCCGATGGATAATTCTTCAACGACATCTTCGACTAATCAGATGTACACTTCTTGCCCAAATCAGAAAGATACAGTTAAGGTTCACTTGCCTATCCTTAGGGCTCGTTACCAAGAGTCTACAAGATCTTTTAGATCTATTATTACTGTTAAATCGGGAGCAGATTCTGACTTCTTTTAATTTTCAAAGAAGTTACTTGAGATCAACGGTTAAAGAGTCCAAATGATATTATTGCAGCTCATAAAGTTAATTTGAGTTGATAACTACCCAAATCAAAAATATAACCAAGAGGCCGGATGATCTAAAGCATTGTTCCCGACGTACAAGCCTTCAACCTCAATCATTACTTCACTGTAATACATCTCGGGAGGGTCCTTCCTCGTCTGAGAGATGAATCTCTCTAATTTATGCTATTTTATAATTATCAAATATTGTTATAATTTAAAATTTTCTTATTTCTTTGAGCCAACCTTTGCAATGTAAGGAGAGCTATCCTTCATTTGACCTATGCTCCCATGATGACTTTTTACGACTCTTTGTCCCCCCCCCCCAAAGCCTATCTTATTAATAAAATAAGCACTCCGTGCGTTAAAAAAAAAGGACATGAACGTGCAATAGGGAAGAATATTAGGCAATTCTAAATGCCATGAAATGTTGGTTCAAATCCTCTCAAATGCAGCTAATTAGAAGAGCTAACCTGTGTTCATCACATTAACCACATTGATCATATATACTGTTTTCTGAAAACCCGCTCCTCTCTGCTTTTCTTTTATCTTTCAATTAATGACCATATGTAAAGGCTACCTATTTGTAAGAACAAAATGTGTATCATCTGAGCACACCACTTAGCGATGAAGCAGTAACAATAGCCAATTCGAAGCAAGCTTCCAGTGGTACCGAAGGGTGATCCAACCCCCGAATTTTGTTCAAAGGGCAAAAGGCAATCAAATAGAAGAACGTCACTATGTCACACTCTTTAAAAGCACAATATACTACGGTGATCAGGAGCCATACAATGCTTGCACTGGACAGTTCCTTTCAAAAATATCTTTTAAGCATTTTCTTCAGGTGCTACTAATTCCTAAATCTATCAAAGATAGTTTAAAAGGGAGGCATCTGGTGAAAACATCGGACAGCTCCCAAGTCCCAACAATGTGAGCCACACTTCAACATCGAATGCTAGCATTCCTGACCCGAAGAGCACATAAATCGTCGGACAACTTTTCAATGGCACACCAAATTTGAAAACGGCAGATTAATTTCAGAAGTTTTGAGCAACCAAGCTTTCTCCTGCCAGACCGGGAGAAAATTCCCGGACAGGTAAAATAATGGAAGGTATTACACTGGGCAGATAGGCCTCTTCAGTTCTTTTAGACAATCTGGTACATTCTTCCTTTCAGAAACTCTGCTGATACCTTTAGGGGCCTCCAATGATAATGCATGCAAAGCACGAAGCAAGATGGGAAACACAGGAGGCAAAATAATCAGATATCCCAAGGTCTTACTTGGAATTCTTCACATGCCGTGCAACAAATGATTCGATGAGAGGGTTCACAAGCTCTGGTGTCTCATCCTGCATCAGAAACAGGAAACATGCATTATATGCACTACAAGAGTTCTGATGAGTAAATAGGATAGAGGCAGAGAAAGAACCTGTGGGCAGTGGCCAACATTGGGAAGGACAACAAAGTCTTCCACTGTATCATATTCTCCGTAAGCCTTTCCAAGTTCAATAGGTTCCCATGGATCCTTGTCTCCCCATGCCACACGAACAGGGCACTGAAGGCCAAAGAGAGAATGTCTATAAAATGCAATGCCGGAAAGACACAATTATAGGACTTTTGAAACTACAGGAGGCCACAGCTGACCTTGACTTGGGGTAGTAATTCTTCTGGCAAAGGACCACCTGAGTAACAGATGAACTCAAGAAACACTTCTGCAGCACCAGGCTCAAGTCCTGGCTGCAGGATGCTCTGCACTAGTTCTTCTGTGACCTTAGAGGTGTCATAGTAACACTGTTCAGGAAAAATAAGACTCAATGTAGGTATATCTCAAGAACAAAACAAGATTAACAAACTAACTTTGGATCGAATCTATCAAGAAAACCTTAAGCCTGACAAGCCTAGTCCAGTAGTTTCTCAAATAAAGTAAACAGTATGCTTGTTACTGGTTATTACTCTTTCAACAACACAAACACCCAAATCCATCTTTCAACTGATATGCAATAGAATGAAATTCAGAAAAATGAAAAAAAATACCACCATCCATCAAGTCCTAGTAATTGCAGTCATGGGTTCTTATCCTATCCCACCATTCCACTCTACCACATTCATAGTTACATTAGACATGCATATTTTGCTATCTTTTTTCCCAGCCACCTTCCAAGTTATTTTTGTTCTTCCTATTCCCATTTAGAGTCCTCATAGAAATGGTGACAATGTCTTAATAGGTGCCCACATTGGACTTATTTGCATGTCTAAGCCATCTCAAGTGACTGTTACTCTTCCTTCCATCGTCATAAGATGATGGTAACTAAGTAATGGTTGCTCAGCAGATAATGGCCAGGTCTTTTCTCTGCATAAACCTTTTGTTCGAGGAAATCTGACTACAATATTGATATGTGTAGGTGCAACTCCACATTTACACTTTGGTTCCTCTGTAAATCCCTATGCCGGTATGCCCCCACACCATAACAAGAACCATGACTGGCCTCAACATGTACATCAGGTGTTAAAGGTGGGTTTCAAACACTACTCAATTGACAACTACTCTGATGATAAAAAAATTCCTCACATGTGAGGTAAGAATATTAATTACATAATGAAAAGAATCAAATGTTTAACTGATTTCTTTGACTAAAAGCTGAAATGTATCCAAAAATTTGAGCTATAAACAGAAAGAAAAGTTAAATTCTATATGCCAAATAAGATTAAGCATTTAGAAGAAATACCTGGCAGAGAATACTCCTTACAGCATCTGGTGTGGCAACAGACTTATAAAAGAGCTTTCCTATTGCAGTGTTCCTATGCTCACATTGTCCTAAAAGGTTAGGTATAAGGAACATGATGGATGCTATAATTTGACACTGTCAAAGCTTTTTTATTTTCCTCTTACCGTAGAATATTCTGAAATGATCTGATAAAAGGTCTTCCATACCATGGCTGCTTCGTAATATGAAGCATTCGCAATGAAATGTTTAAAAGGACAATTCCTTTACACATACCAGGCTCCATAACAGCTGCCTGAAGACCAACAAGCCCTGCAAATAATAACGGACCAGCATTATATCTATCTCAATGCATGTGAAGATCATATGTCTAATTCAATAGCCAAGAAAGGACCAAGTATGGGTGACGCAGCTTGAAAAGAAATGAATGAGAAAGTAATTTATAAGATGGAACCTCTGACACATTCATAAGCATGAATATAAGCGTAATTCAGGAAGTACTGCTGATTATGTGTGGGCGATGGAATTTTTCCTTCTATAAATAAATTCTTTTTATTGGAGTATTTGATATTTGTTTATTATTCCGAATGCGCAGGCGTGCTAGTCACAGGGTGACGATTTGTTCTAACTCCAAGGACCGGAGTGGTTGAGGTCTTATATATGTGCACGCCATCTGACCGACCAGACTCTAGGGGATATCGAGTCAGGACTAAAACCCGCCATACCTTAAAGGCTACGGTGTTAATTACATCTCCCCAAAAGGAGACAACCCTTAAATAATCGCCAGAAAGAAGGGCCCCATGGCCTGAAATTTATATTAATGCATGCATGAATGTGCGGGGATTTTTTTTTTATTCATAACGAGGAATAGAAGTTATCCATAACGGGACCTTTTGGGTTGGCAGGCAAAAGACCTGCACTGCTCATAATTATTTTATCATTGTTACATTTTTGTGTTGTTTTGATCTTATTATATTTTTGTTGTTTCGATATTAGAGATGTGCACTAATAGAAAATCGTTGCCTCAAAAGATTCGATTGATATGGCACCGTTTCTTGGAACATTTTTTCTCTTGCGTTTAATTAACTCAGCCACGATACAGGTAGCAACACTCCCCCCCTTTTTTTAAAGGAATGAAGCACACCTAATCATCCGAATCAAGTCTTTCAGAAATCTCTCCAAGTCCATAATTTTGTTAAAATTACGACAACATCTCCCCAAGACCCAGGGAATATTAGGGGTGGTATAACGGGTGCTCATCCACAGAAGTTCGAGATGGTCCCTTAATCATTCAAGTGTGCACGGATCGGCAACACTCGTAATTGCCCGTGGCACCGTATCCTCGAGGGCTAGCCTGCTAGAGGATCCGAGTCGCCCAAGAACTCTAAACGGAGTTAAAATGATGTCGGTATACTTTTTAAGTACACCTCTTTTATTTGACCCATCAACTTCACCATAGACCTCATGTTTAGAATCCAGGAACAGACTGGTCGGCCATGAAGATACTGAGATCGGGAACTAAGAATATAAACCTAGTCGACGAAAGTTTAACGGCGGTGAACAGGAAACCTTCTCATAGCTTTATTTCAAGACTGATCTGTGACGTGAGTGCAACCTCAATGGGGATGGCCTTTGGGCACACATTCAACCGGCACCTAGGCCTATTTAATATTCTTGAAATCCATCTCCAGGGGCGGCCTTGCGCAGGGCAGCAATTGGGTACCGGAGAATGCGGCTGAAAAGCGGGGAGGAAACAGCCACAACCTGAGTGAATACTAGGCTTCTCTGGAGTTCGGATCTCAACCATGGCATGGGCAAACCCAGACACCGCGATCCTGCCCGCGACAGATCGTGTTTCTAAACCCGAAGTCACCCAATTCGTCGTGCCGGAATAGGGCACTCCCTGGGAGAACTCGTTCGAAAGAGATTCGGTGAGAGAGGGACTCAAATTCAGCCAAATCTAGGGCTATCATGAGCTCTGTATATGGCCACGATACTGGCTCATCAAAGCATGATATTTACCCTTGGGGTGATGAGAATCGATCATCCTAAACTTAGCCCGATATGGGGCCAAAACAGGGGATCCGGGAATCGGCGCAAAACACACGTGTCAAAGAAGAGAAGGAGATGTGTAGGCCCGCAGACTGGATTTCCTGATGAGATAAGACCATACCAACATCAGATTCCCATTAGGCCATGCTTCTTCAAGTAATGGTTTGAAAAGCAATGGGGGAAGATGATATCGATGTGATCGGTCAAAAATCTCACGAGCAAATCTCAGAGGGCCTTCGACTTAAAATCATGTCCATAGTTCAAGACAGATTCCAAGCACAGATCTCTGCAAGGAAACTTTCCTTAGCCAACACGGGTGAATCCTTATTCAGAAGGATCGGATCGCCCCAATACTCGGTCCACCGATTGCTTGGAGCACAAGGCAAAACAAACAAACTCCCAGAAAATAAAGAAGGGGCTAAGATGGGAAGAAAGTATGAAATGAACAACATCAAAGTGATATAAATGCTCAACAAGCTTAAATCATGCAGACAATTTCATAAATATTTGGCTTCATAGAAAAAACCCCATGAGCACAACTCAAGAATGACCCCCTGCAATGGACACTCTTCTTTCTGTCTCCCTTTTCCTCTCTTTTTTTTAGCCCTCTTTTCTTACCTCTTTTCTTTTTCTTCTCCTCCCCTTGGACTATTGCAGAGCACTCTCCTGGAGTGTTGCCGAAGAGGTCTCCTAGAGTGCTCCCCGGGAAGAAGAAAAGTCCCCCGAACTCTTGCAGACTGGGCCCTTTTATAGTCACTCAGTCAGGTGAATCAGCACCGGTCGATGAATCGGCACCTGAGTTCACGCAGAAAGCGTGGATGACAACCAGTGCCAAATTTGGCTTATCTTGGCGCCGCTTCACTTCTTCTAGAACGTTTACAGGTTGGAGGTGTCCTGGCAACATATGTGGTGCCGGTTCATATTAGTTTATTGCCTTTTTCGCTGCCTAGTCCTCGTCGTTGAGTCCGCGACAATGATGTTTCTTCTCATCAAGTGTCTTTCAGGAATATTTTGATTTCCTGCAATCTGGGTCTATTTCATCTTTTCTAGATGCAATTTTGAATCGATCCGGTGCCGTATCTCAGTTTTAGACTGATCCGGCGTTACAACTTTAAACTGATCCGGCGTTGTAGTTTTAAACTGATTCAGCATTGCACTGTTACCCATTCCACTAATTTCACCTTGCTTTGGCTTCAATGATTTTGAAATTCTTTTTTAGGCAGCCCTAGAGTATTTTTCTTGAGTTGAATTCAACAGTGCCGGTTCACATTGGTCTTTCACTTTTTTGCTACCGAGTCCTCATGGTGAGTCCGCAGTAATGCCTTTTCAGGAATACTTTGGCTTCCTGCAATTTGAGTCCATTTCATCCTTCCAGGATGCAATTTTGAATCGATCCGACGTCGTATCACAGTTTTAAATTGGCCTGGCACCGTATTAAATTGTTGCCCATGCCACTGATTTCACCTGATCTTGGCCCCTAGAGGATCCCTTTCAAGTTAGATTTGACGGAGCCGCTTCACTGCATCACGGTGTCGATTTTAGACGCCAACATTATATTATAGACAAGAACATCTCCTTGAAACATCAGTAACCTCAACGAAAGATGTGCCACTTTGGTCTTACACCTCTCTTCACAACAAAGGGATTCAAGGATTTGAATAAGATATTGTTAGAGGCCCGGACTCAACCAAAAATCTAGACATTGAGTTGAAAGAATCCTCTACATTTACAGATGTGACTCCCATGGCTATCCAATATAGAACTAAACCACAACTCCCCCCCCCCCCTCGCACCGAACCAATCGGTTTGGGGCGTACCATGGGTAGGGCCAAGTGTCCACATATGACTTTGATGGGTAAACCCTCTTTGATACCATGTTGGAAGCCTGAACTCAACCCAAAACCTAGGCATTGAGTTGAAGAAATCCTCTACATATATAGAGGTGAGACTCCCATGGATATATAATATGGGACTCAACCACGACAAGTACTATCAAGCCCTTATTTTTCAGCACTTGATTTCAGCAATCTGTTCATCTGGCCATGGAGATGGAATAGACATAAAATTTCTACTGTTCTCAGAGTCACAATTTTATGAGAAGATAAGTATATATCCTACCTAAAGTGATGTTTTAGATGTCAACATCATCATTGGGATTGATCAGTGAAAAATGACCCAGATTGGCAGTCCAGGTCCAGAATCAACCACATAAGTGATAGCACTACATGGGCAATCCTGATGGGAATTGGAGGATCCTCCAAACCATCAATTTTTCTTGCTTATATGTTTTGATTTGTGAACCAAAGTTCAATATGATAAACCTAAGAACTTAAGTGGTGCATGCCTTCAAATATGTCGCTGGTCTTAGTGCAAACAAAGGCATGCAGCAGGTGCTTGCTAACAGTTCCACAAATGACTCCAGAGGCTTAAGTAATTCATGTCCTGTGATTGTCATGTTTTTGTTGAATTTGAGTAACACTTGAAGGCATAAGAAACAAAAAATAACAAGCTGAATCACGGACGAGGACAACAGTAGTGAAACGAGACCTGCTTGTATAAAGTGACACTAAATTTCCCACAGAGATTAAACAAAAGGCCCTAGCAATAGGTCTAGCAAAGTTGGCAATCATATCAATGTTCAATGTAGTCAGATCTGGCAAATGTGATATATACTACTTCCCGTACACAGCTCCTGGAGTTCTTGAAAAAGACACGAAAGTGTTTCCTGTACAAGGCAATTTAAAGAGAGGGTTTGAGAACAGATAAACAGGAATCCACTTTTTCTGCCATAAGTCTTGTACTATAAACTGTGGATGGAGCCACATCAATAGACTAACTGCAGCTATATTTTTCAACTGAAATTGATGAAAGTGAAAACATGTTCTTTTTTGCTTTTTAATTAAAAAAAATGTTGTTTGGGTTGCAAAGATGCACATTACAGATAGAACGAGGGATGGCATCAGATACTGTTCTTACATTGGAAAATATATAGAGTAAGCAAATTCACAGTTTTCTTTTCTTTGTGTGCAACCAAATTCACATGTATACCTCCTATGGAGTTGCATATGAAGAATGCCTTATCTTTGACAACATCAACACAGAAATCATTTAGTTGGGAAGCCCAGGTCTCAAAGGTATAAAAGGTGCTGACACCAAGCTCCTGTGGGTTTGGCTTTTCGGAGTAACCATATCCAATAAGATCAATGGAGAAAACCCTGTGAGATTTTCCGAGGTAAGGAATGTTCTTCCTCCAATGATCACTGTCAAAACACAATAGGTCACCCATTATGATCAAGTGCAAAGTGTCAAATCAAAGGGCTCAAAAAGAAGATATTTAAAGGGGCATTAGCTTCCTCAAAAAATGGAATCCTGCATATTTTGACATATAGATGGACAGGTAAGGTAAAATGCCTGAAGGAAGAAAATAAGAAAAATAAAAAATGAAACAAACTAACATTCACTCAGAAAGGTATTTTTATGGCACAGATGTGGACAGAATGTACGAAGAACTCTAAGAAGCATATCGGTGAATAGTGCATAGCCACATTCACTGCAAAGACGACTTTCTTGTGATTCCACAGAAAGTCAAAAAACCATGTTCTATCAAATGTGGGGCAAAGAAACTTGAAATCCCCTTCTGCTTCAGCTTGATGTTACAGCCTTGCATCATGAAATATTGAAGAAATTAGATTCTGAAGCCCCTCTGCCAGTAGCTGCAAGTTTACGTGGGCTAGCACAGACATTGTATGCTGCCCCAGCACTAGGCACTGGCTGGGTGGTTGGATCTGACTGCAACAACCAGCACCAGCTGGACAGTCAGGATTCCTCTGAGCACTGAGAGGGACAGGAATCCCGCCCATGCAGGGAGGTTGGGAATCCCATCCTTTTTGTGTGATATGCCAGCTGGGCATGGCAGTCAGATTAGATCCAATGACCAAGAGCTTAGTGTTAACAACAATCCTTCCTGTTACGACTTAACAACAAAGTATTAAAATGAAACTTACTATAAATTATGCATGTGTGTCTCAAATGAACTGAAAGCACACAGAGAAAATCAGCATAGAAGGACCATTTCACCACAAGAAAAATCTGCTATGGAAAAAAATGGAACTTTAGGAAGATTGAGTACAAAAATGATATGGATATTTCCCTGAGCAATGATGTAGGAACTTTATTATTTGATGTCAATTTTTTTTGAAGTGATTCAGATGACCACACCAATGGCATGGCAATGTTTGAACATACAACTTTTTCCTAACTAAAGTGAAAAAAATCAAACAAACTACAAAATATAAGCATATCAGCTCTACAGGACACACAGGGCAATAACGGCAAAACACAATTGACAAAGAAAATACATGCCAGAAAACTTCAAAAGAGAAGATAAGTGCTACCTTATGCAAATGGAAAACTAGAACATGCTTCTACTATTTATGTGCAATTATTATACCTATGACAACTTAGTTGCCTGCAAATGGGAAGCAAAATATGCATGATGTGAACCTGTTTGCCCCAAAACCATGAATCAAAACTAATGCAGGGCCAGAATTTCCAGCAAATTGATAGCGAACACGATAACCTCGCCAATTCCACATGCTGCATCACAATGCAAAAAGGGGGACAGTAAGTCATAGATGTAATTCATATTATTTAAATCTCCAACATATATACATATACGCATAATGGAAAAGTTCAGTCATTGAAGCAATTGAACATCTGAAAGGCTGGTCCATCAAAGTTTCTTTGTTTTGTGGATCTGGTTAACCAGAACATACATTGAAGCAGTACATGGCTGGTCAATAAACTGGAAAATACAATTAACCAGGAGGTGTCATACAAGCAAAGTAAGATGCATTTACGTTCCCTTAAAGAATAGCACTAGGAATACCTAGAATGTTCTTTTTTATCTAAGTTTCAAAGTAATTCATACCTGTAAATGCTTGTTTGTGCAAATCTTGACAGTTAAAGCGAATAGTGTCATCCATAAAATTGTTAACCCATTCATTTTTCTCACACGGACATAGAATAAGAAAATGACAGATAAGAGCAGCGAAATGAAACCCTATCAATCCCGAAATAGAATGCATACAACTTAAAGTTCATGAGACAAAATGTCACAATCTTGGGGTCCTTCATCCAACCATAGTACATGTTATCATTTACAAACCAATGAGAGTCTCTATTTGGCAACTGGTTTCTACATGGGATTTAATGAAATACTAGATAAGTTACTCTAAGTAACAGTTACTCCAAAGTCTGTTGATGTGTGCCAATAATATTCATGTTTTGTACTCCTAGTCATGGCATTTCATATGATTGCATGATAGAAGAATACGTTGGCAGTACAGTACAACTTCAACATAAAGGCTTTTGACTTAAACAGAAATTGGATGTCTTTTATCTGAGAAGAGAAAAAGTTGTCATCATCATCTCACACTTTATCTCATCAATTTGCATTTATCCTAATATCTAGAGTCAAATCCCAGTTGTCAAATTTGAGCCAGTCTTACAGCCAGTAAGCAGATAATCAATATAAGCCTATGAAGAAGGCATGGCACAAAGAGACCATGGAATGGATTAGTATAATCTTATATGCTGCTTTTACAAACAGGAAATAACAGAAACATGCAAGAGAAAATCTTATATGCTTCCTTTAAGAAAATTTATATGGCCCAGCCCTTTGGTGCAGCAAGGCCATACAATAGCACCAGCTGACATGGATGCAGCATCGGCCGATCCAGACCAGGATCGGCAGTGGCTGGTCCGATTCCAACCCTTATGTATGAGCCCAACCAAAAATTTGGAAAAAAAAGATCAATAAAGTAAGTCTAACTCACATGGATGGCAGTTTCGGCCGAAACTGAAATGTTTCAACCGAAACATTTCGGCCGAAACGTTTTGGTTTCTGACCGAAACGATCCGATACTACCCGGCCGAAACCAGGCCGAAACCAAAACCCTGCACTTTGGCAAAAAATAATAATTTAATTGGTGACACTGCCATCTATGCTAACTCAGGCAGAGTCAGACTGAAATTGGCCATCTTGATCAAGTAGGGGTTGATTAGAAGGAAGATGAAACTTTATAAAAGTACATAAGTTTATATTTTCATAAATACTTTTTGGGTTTTTTGCATATTAGTCCCTATAAACATAGTGAATTTCCGATTAGTCCCTCTATTCTGAGTATTGTCTTAAAGATCCTTACAATTATTAATATTTTATAAATAAGTCCACATAGTTTATCTCCGTCTTAAAAAAGGAATATTCTGTTGAATATTCCGTCAATGGCATGGAAAAGACTAAAATACCCATCTCTCTCTCACACACATCCATGGACTGGGGAGGGGGAGGGGGGCCGGAGGGGGAGGGGGAGGGGGGAGGGCGGCCGGCGGGGGAGGTCGGAGGGGATGGGGGGAGGGCAGCCGGAGGGGGCCGGAGGACTGCGGAGGGGGAGGGCGGCCGGCGGGGGAGGTCACAGGGGATGGGGGGAGGGCGGACGGAGGGGGCCGGAGGACTGGGGAGGGGGGAGATAGCAGGGGAGGGGGGGACGGAGGTCGGATGGGGAGGGGGAGGAGGGAGGTCGCGTCGGCCGGAGGGGGAAGGGGGAGGGCGGCCGGCGGGGGAGGGGGAGGTCGCAGGGGATGGGGGGAGGGCGGCCGGAGGACTGGGGAGGGGGAGGGCGGCCGGCGGGGGAGGGGGAGGTCACAGGGGATGGAGGGAGGGCGGCCGGAGGACTGGGGAGGGGGAGGGCGGCCGGCGGGGGAGGGGGAGGTCACAGGGGATGGAGGGAGGGCGGCCGGAGGGGGAGGAGGGGGCCGGAGGACTGGGGAGGGGGGAGATAGCAGGGGAGGGGGAGGGGGGACGGAGGTCGGATGGGGAGTGTCGACTCAAGGAGTCGACACCCGCCCATTTGCTTGCAGCCTGGCCCACAGTTTACGACAGGCTGACCATTCTTACAAAAAAAAGAGAGGAAACCAAAACAAAAAAAAATGATGACAAAGGAGGAGTTGTCACGGCCTGTCCATGAAGTATCCATGCTCAAGAATTGGGATTCGGTCTGAACTAATACATGCAAGAAAAGTTGATGGTTTGATCTGTTTAATACATAGCCAATGCACGTATTAGTTAATTTGAAAACTAATTGGCGTATATTGTCTTAGTCTTGAAGGTGAGGGTTTGAGTGATAAATTAGATGATGCATTGGGGCCCTTTCTATTTCTATCAGTTCATAGATTTTCTGCTTGTTTAATGTCTTCTGTAGTTCACTTTCAAACAAAATGTCTTCTGTAGTAATTTTGGTTCATTTCTGTTGAAACAATTGGATGCTTATGCTTGAATACTGTTTTGTTGAAGGACCCTTATGAGGTGTCAACACCTCCTAATGGAGAGGTCGACCGTTCATGGCTAGACAGAAGGTGTTGCTTGCTGGATTGTCCGTGGTGTTGACGCTCCTTGATGGAGAGGTCGACCTCTCCCCACACCCCTGCACCTCCTCGCTGCGATTGCCTTCCTCCCCTCCCCATCGCGAACAGCCACTCCACCGCGCCCACGGCCTCCCTGTGCCACACCCACAACCGTCCCTCCACCTGCACCCCCCTTTCACCGCCGACCTCCCTCACCGTCGCCCCTCTCCCCACGTCGCCGGCCAACTCCCCACCCTCACCCTCTCTCGTTCTCCCCCTCTCTCACCCCACACCACGTCGCCGATCGCCCGCCTCTCCTCTTCCTGCTACCACCCCGCAGCCTCCCCTCCGGCCTCCACTCCGCCACCGGTTGTGGCCACGTAGCCACCAACCCACCCCCGACAGCCTTCTCCTCCTCTAACACCACGTCGCACATGCCACCGCGGCAGCCCCCTGCCACCCTCACCACCTCCACACACCTCCGACCACCTCCACCACCCGGCAGCTGCCTCCCTCTCCCACCACCTTTGCACCACCGCCGGACACCGCCCCCCGTCGTCGGCCTTCCCCTCCGACCATCGCCTGCCCCTAACCGAGTGGCCTACCTGCCCGACCGCTTCTGGGCCTCCTCTTCGTACGGCGGCGGTACTACAGCAGGGAGGAGTCTAAGGAGGGGGATCAACAACGGCGGCGAGGAGTCCAGGGAGGGGGAAGAGGATGACGGGGAGGCGGCCGTGGTTGGAGGGGAGAGAGGCCGGGAGGGGGAGGCCGGGAGGAGGAGGCCGGAGGGGGAGGGGAGAGGTCGCAGGAGAGGGGGGAGGGAGGCCGGAGGGGGAGGGGGAGGGGGGAGGGGGAGTGGGAGGGCAGCCGGCGAGGGAGGGGGAGGTCGCAGGGGATGGGGGGAGGGCGGCCGGAAGGGGAGGAGGCCGGGGGCCGGAGGACTGGGGAGGGGGGAGGTAGCAGGGGAGGGAAGGGGAGGGGGAGGGGGGAGGGTGGCCAGAGGGAGCCGGAGGGCTGGGGAGGGGGGAGGTTGCAGGGGAGGGGGGAGGCATCCCTCTCTCTATCTCTCTCTCACACTCTCACACTTAACCCATGGGTAAGTTAGTATTTTCATTACCTTTAGTATAAGGTAACTATAGTTTAGTTAACTGAATGAACGGTAGGGACTAAAACAAGTAACGACTAAGATTATAGGGACTATTAAAATAATACTCAGAATGGAGGGATTAATCGGCAATTCACTAAGTTTATAGGGACTAATATGCAAAAAACCCATACTTTTTATTTATAAATATACTTGTTACTTATAAAAACCACTTTTTAAATTGTGAAAATATTTCCTTGTTATTTTAAGCTGAATTGGCTCAATTCGGTTGTATCAATAATCTGGCCAACCCAATCCGATCCGGATCAGGATCGAGCATACCCAATCTGATTTCCTTGCCAGCCATCTAATAGTGTGAAAATGCTATCGGACAGGTGGAGACAGATCTTACCCAGCAGACATAGTCAGGCCAATCTGATCACACTGCTTGAAGTCCCACTCACACTGCCTCCCCTCAATGCTGTCAATGCCATATATTTCATGGGGATTGATGAGTATGATGGGGACTCTCAATCATCACAATGAAGTGGTCTTGACTTGGCTCACATTTAATCCTCGAGAGATGTGGGCCCGGGTTTTGATAGGCTTGGGAAAAATGGATGCGCGTGAGTTGGGCGTCGCTGGATTTGAACCTAGGTCTCTCACACTTTGTGTAAACTCGACTACCACTGTGCTAGGTTCCCCATCATCAAAAAAAGTGGCTTCAACCTTCTCCCATAGCAGATAAAGATAGATCGAGTCACTATTTCAGTTTCTATGGTCCACCAGTGAAATCCTAGAAGGATATATTGTTGTATCCTTGAAGGATGCATTGTTATACTTCTAAGTCTTTTAAAAGATGAGACATTACTAGTAAACCAACTCTTATCTCCAAACAACAATATCTGTAACATTTTCTACTACAAATGCCTACCAAAGTGTTTGACCATGAAGATTCAATTGTAGCAGGTTTATTTCAAATGTCATGGAAAGAAACTTCAAAGGCCAGGCGGAGTTTCCTAAGAGGAAGGGTGGGTTTTGGCATAATTTTCCTTTTGAGCTAGCAGACTAACAGCAGCTGACAATTCTTTCACAATCTAAAATGGTCTAGACAGTTGAAGAATTGGGGTAGGGAACATAGAGAGAGGGTGGGAAAGTGCCACATAATCAGTCCACTAGCTGAGGTGCTTTCCAGATCCAAGAGGGCTATCATTGTCCAAAAGAAGAAAGATGCCATTTGGGAAACACGATCGCTACCTGGTTTCTATACCCATTATCCTGGGTTTATCAAGGGCTCAACTTTCAACTAAGAGGACCAAGCATACTAACTAACCAGTTACATTATTATACATGAGTACAAAGCTCAACAAATTGCTGGAATTTATTTTCACAAGATTTTCATGCATCGATGATAATTAGCAAGATCTCACTGGGATAAGATATCTGGCAAACCATGTGGATCATGGGGATTGAAATGCTTGACAGAGATTCAAAAGCTATCATAACAAAACCATAGGAGATGCATGGAAAGACTAGTTAGCAGGCCAAGTGGAACTTGCGGCAGGTAATAAGATGGGGATTCTATCAGGATGATTGAAAGCAGGAATAAGTGGAGATTGCGGCAGGTAATGAAACTCTGAAGTAGCTAAGGACTAATCGAGCAAAGAACTGAAAGCAGGAAAAACAGAATTTGTGGGAGAGAATGGAACTTTGAACAGGCCAAGCACTAAACGGCGCATAGAAAATGGTTAATCACGTTAGTCATTTGCGAACAAGACATCAAGCTTGTTGAAATCCACAAAATCACGGTGTTGAGATACACAGGTCCAGAGTCATAAGCACATGGACCACAACCCATTAACCGATATGGGCAACTATTGCCCAGAGACTATGTCCAAATTCCAACACCCCCCCCCCCCCTCACGGCCAAGATGGGCCGTGGAAATTAATTGAGTGGAGGTGGCAAGATAAGAAAGATATGGGGTTAGGCCCAAGACCATGCTCTGATACCATGTTGAAATCCACAAAATCGCAATGTTGAGATACACAGGTCCAGAGTCATAAGCACATGGATCACAACCCATTAACCAATATGGGATTATTTCTCGGAAACTATGTCCAAATTCCAACAAACCTAATTAAAAGCAAAGAGATAAGCGATATAAAGAAGGGAACATGATGACTGCCGAGGATACTGATCATACAAAGGAATTTTATTAGAAGCATTCAAACGAGGGAAACGAGCGGCTGCATGTCCCAAACACTTCTCCATCGCCTTACAATTTAACAATTTTCTCACCGGCGAACCTCTATGGGAGAAGATTTTTCTCACTTAGTTTGCAAACAAGAGCAATTAGTAGAAGATAAGCAAGAAGAGCATCATCAAGTTCAAAAAGGCCAACTTGACACAAAAAAATCAATGAGAAAAAGTCCAAACTCTGCAATCAAGCTCTGAAGGGGAGAGGCAAGAAGGTGGTACCCGGTCCGAACTTGGGGGTCCGGCTGGTCGGTCGAGACGGCGGGAGGCGGATCGGCGGGCCTCTCCCTTTCCACCGGCTCGACTGGCGAGGCCGCCAGAGGGGGAAGCAAGCGTGTGCCGCGCAGGCCACGGCGGCGGTGGGGGTGGAAGACGCGCGGGGGATGGGCGCGGGCGACACGAAGCCGGGGGCGAGCCCCGGAGGAGTACAGAGGAGGAGAGATCGCGCTCGCCATCGCCCTCCCTCCTCCCTGTGTCGCCCTCGCCTTCTCGTGGGAGATAGCGCGAGGAGGATTGGGACTACGATGAGCGGGAGGCCAGAGAGCGCACTGCTCGCTCTTGGTTAGTATCTGCTCTTCTTCTGCGCACGCAATAACGGCCTCAGGAGTTTTTTGAATGAGTGAGAGAGAGAGAGAGAGAAGAATCAGAATGGGAGGAGCTGGTGTCGGCATGTCATCGGGGACACAAACGGGCCGGATTCTGTACGGGTATGGAGTGGTTCTATATGATATCCGATAATATGCTAGATGATCTACAGCCTGTTTGAATATGACAAGTAACTATACTGCTCGAAAGCATAACTTTTATGGGAGAATATTAATAATATCATGGATCCTTATCTGTAACCGGTGCAATATATATGAGCATGATAGATTCGGAAGCGATTTTATACTTATAAAAATAATTTTAGAAGAGAGTAGACAATATATTGTAATTATATTCTAAGTAATACGTGAGGATGATAGAAGTTACATTCTTCCAACTATGGCTAAACTAGCCCATCTACACGTATATATCATGTGCTTCATTTGATAAGAGATGCACAAACTACTTAATATATTATGCTTCTCAACTTGAGATATGTGTCTATTATATGATGCATATCTCAATCTCAAAAATAGTTATTTATTTTTGAAAATAATTTTATCCTATCAAAGATTGTAACTACTAGAATCTCTGCAAATTATATTTGCGAACAAAACATAAACATTAATCTAGCCCTCACGTTCTAAGCAACCCTTCCTCTTTTCTTCTTATCGTGCACGACCAAACACAAACCCTTGCTATTATTGCTATTACACAATGATTCTCCATCTGATCTTTCATATGTTTCACTTAAATTTGACCCATAATTATAATCAAACTCATGTGGTCCACAAAAAACTATCTGATGTGGTCCTTTGACATTTGAGAAGTGTTATTCCTCCCATAAACGTACTTTTATGCATGTTTTGTCTTGTTTTCTGCCTTTCTATAACCATCTAACTAGCTCATATGTTTTTTTTATTCTTTTCATCGTAGTAAGATATTGTTAATAACATTATGATTAAATTTTGACTTGAGTTTTTAAAGATTTTAAGACCAAGTCTCGTTGCACACCCAAACTATTTGCACATCTTGAGTACGGAGTAAGTTTTCTTTTTTTTCTCTTGAAATACGGTGAGGTGGGGTCCCATCTCACCTATGTGTACGTACAACTCATCCCTTTATGGAATGATCCAAAAAAATATTAAAAAAATATTAGAATGTGCAAAGTTGATTTTTTTAATTATTTTCCATTTTTTTTATTTTTTAGACCGTCCGATGAAGTGACAGATTATACGGATGGATAGGTGACATGAGCTCTCCCCTCACCATATTTTTCGGGAAAAAAACTTGCTCCGTATCCAAGGTTTGCAAATAGTATTCCAGCAAGATAAACTCAGATTTTAATTTCGTGCATTTAGTTTTATATGTCTAGATTGCAATTTTTCCACCAATTGCACATTTTTATTTTCCTTATGGCATACTTTTTTTTTACGAATTACATATTTGGATTCCATTATGTTAACACGTACAGTCTTTTCTGCGCATCGCACTTTCTCGTTCCATTACGTGACACATGTTTTCTCCCAGTTGCGTATAACCATTCACATTATTTTAATCTTCGTTTATTCAACCTTTTCATCTTACATGAACCTGGTTTTTTTTTCCTTGTCAATGCGGTTGGAGATTATCTTGTAATGTCCTTTAGCACTCCAAAATGTTCATTCTTTTCATAAACTTATCATTATGCTTGCGTTAGATATTCTTCTAACCATGCATCTATCTAAATTTTTTTGTTCTTGACATGATTGTAGAGATTATGCAGATTTGCATTTAGAATAAATTTTTTACTTAGATTCTTTGGGGATCTTGATCTTACATGGTTAATTTATTAGTGCATGTACATTACACACTTTCCTTTAGATTGCACATTTGTAGTAAACTTTAACATTTTGACTCTAGTTTCCGTGGCCTTTGACCAAATTTATAAGACTAATATTTTGTGCACCGAATTTGGTGCACAAGATAACGTCAAAATATAATTTTTGTTCTGACTATTTCTACGTAGAAAAGAACACTCTCCGCGTCGTACAACATATTTTTTTCGCATATTAGAGATGAAACATATTCGACGAGAAAACACGTGACTGAAATGTTTTGTAAGATTTAAATATTTTACGTATAAATGAAATATTTTGTTACGTGAACGAAACATTTTATTTGACTTCAGAAATAAATTAATGAAATATTTTATATAAATAAAATATTTTGTTACATCAACGAAAGATTTGTTATAAGAATAAAATACTACAAAAATAAAATATTTTATTATAAGAATAAAATCTAATAAAATGTTTCAATTTTATATCAAATATTTCATTCTTATAATAAAATATTTCATTCTTCTATAAAATATTTTATTCTTATATTTTTTACGAAATACGCTCCGTATTTAATATGCGAAAATACGTTTTGTATAAGTTAATATCAACATCCAATCTTCCAAAAGATAAGAGGCTGTCTCGGATCTTTCTCTGGTCCCCGGTGATTCCACGAGCATATGGTTAACTTTGATTTTATGATCAAGGGACACAATTTGGAAGAGACCTACAAATTAAATAGCCCCAAAATAAAATAGGAATATAATCTCAAACTTTCCTAATGCTAATCTTGGCTCTCAATTTGAATCTTTGACAGAAATCATTACATTCATCCTCGCATTATAATATCTTTCGTTCTCGTCACGTCAGGACGGTGTGACACGGTGGAGACCATCTCTTCAGATTTCTTGGCAATCTGAATTGTATTCTTAGGCCGCGTTTGAAAACGTGTGACCAATTTCAAAAAATTTCAAAAATCACATTTTAATTTAATATACGGCATGTCAAAGATTTTTTTTTAATTTTTAAAATCTCATTTGGACCGAGTCGAGGCGGTTCTAGATGGGATTATATTTTTTGGGTGTGAAGATTTTAATTATTTTTTTACCCTCTAATTTAACCATTTTATTTAATGATCAGCGTTTTAGGAATGCTACAGTAAACACTGTAGCAAATATCGCGACACTATAGCACTACTGTTCATCTTCTTCCTGCGGCGACTATGCGAGCTTCTACGGCTCCGACAAGCACATAGGGCTAGGGGAGGGGCAACGACGAGGGCGGAGGGGGGACCTGGCGAGGCTTCCGCTACAGTCTAAGGCGTTGACGGACACAAAGGGATGGGGAGAGAGACAACGGTAAAGGTGGCGGGGGGACCTGTCGAGCTGCGGGTGACGTCCGTCGATTCTACGAGAATATGTCAGATGTGTACACTCTCTCACCTACGAGAATATGTCAGATGTGCAAACCAAAACTTTATTGTCTCGTTTGAAAACACCAGTGAAATTATCAGGGATTTCAATAATTGGAATCCCTCTCCACCGCGTTACCAAATGGACCCTTAGACTACATATATTTGTTAGATGAGCTGGTTTAAGATTCACTTTGAAGCACTCGGCACCTTAAAGTTAGAAACATGGTAGAATCAATGCCGTCCAAACAAAGAAAGAGAGAGAGAGAGAGAAGGTTGGATAGCCGTCAAGAGGAGGAACCGGAGAGCCCGGGGTAGGTGGGAGCTCCCACCTACCCTCCCCCCCGGAACTCTCACCACCCTCCGATGGTGGCCCTGTACGTCAGATTCGTCCGGAGGAATCTTCACCGACGGCTCGCTCCGGTGGCTCCGTTGGGTGGGGGGAGCCCCCGTAGGGAACTCCCCCCCCTCCAGGTGCGTTCCCCCTCCGCCGATCTCCCCCCCTCCGGCCCTCCCCCCTCCCCCGCCCTCTCCCCCCTCCTCACCCGTCTTCCCCTCCACTTTGTGGCCCACCGCCCCCCTTCTCCCCACTCGACCCCCGCCCCTCTCTTCCTTTCCCCCGGCTCCCCCCCCCTTTCACTCTCGTCGGCCCTCCGATCTCCCACCCTCTCCGCCGACCCTCCGCCCCCACATCTCTCCCATCATCCCCCGAGCGCTCCGTCGGCCGTCTCTCCGCCAACCCACCCCGACCCCCCTCCTCCTTCAGCCGGTCTCTGCCCCCCTCCCCCCACCGCTTTCCCCCCAACCCCCCGGCCTCTCCCTCTCCCCCGCCTTCTCCTTGCTGTTTCCCCTCCCCCCCACCTCCGTAGACCCCTCCCTACACCCCCCCCACCCTCCTCTACCTCCTCCGCCTGCCGTCCCCCCTCCCCTCACCATCGCCCTCCCCCACCCCCGCCTCCTACCACCGCCACCCACCTCTATCCTCCCGTCCCCCAGCCCCACCGAGTTATCGTCTCCCCAAACCTTTCGAAGCCCTCTGTCCTCCCCTTCCTCTGGTCCCTTCCCCTGCCGGTTTGGGCTTTCTCCCGGGCATCATCGGAGATTGGGTCAGGTCCTCGTGCTGCAGGTTATGGGTCTCTTCCCTCGGTTTCGAAGAAGCTCGGAGATACAACGCATTCCCCCCGTATCCAACCGGATATCAGCCTCCCGAGCATTCTCTTCTCACCGCATTGTCCTAAAGCGGTTCGGCAGCCTTGCGCGCCTCGAGGAAGACCTCCTCCACCTTCAGCACCGGCTGGTTCTTCTTCGGATTTCCTGGAGTTCCCACCCTTGGTGGTCGCCTCTGTTCTACACTGTTCCTCGTTGTCCCCTCTGTTTGTACGTCGCCCTGGTGGCAATATGGGCCAAGTATGGTTTGTTTGTACGTTTTGGATTTTTTGCTTATCCATGTACTCCTCTATTTGTGCGTCGCCCTGGTGGTAATATGGGTCAAGTATGATTTGTCTGTACGTTTTGGGTTTTCTGCTCTCCATGTACTATGAACGTTTGGTATTAATGAAAATATCGGCGGATATGTTTTACAAAAGAGAGAGAGAGAGAGAGAGAGAGAGAGAGAGAGAGAGAGAGAGAGAGAGAAGAGGTAGAATGACGATAATCTTTGATTTATTAATAACAGGCTTGAGAGGGAGGAAAAAGTGAGGTTCACATCTTTCTTCTCACGCACATAAATTCTTAATTAAAATGAGTTGACTTATTGGTAAATAAATTATCTCATCCCATTATTAAATGGACTCTAATAAAATAGAAAAAAAATTAAACTTAGATAAATTATTCTTATTATTCATTTTTCACTTTAAAATTTATCGTAATTAAGATGGAATCACACGTTATACCTTTTAAACATAATAAATTATATAAAAAATTCAAATTAGAGATAAAAAATTATCTATCTTATTAAATCATATTTTTATTTATTTTTTAAATTAAAACTATTTATTCTACCTTAATTCCGCTACCACAAGAGAGCCCAACCATAGATTGTCCGCCAATCTCACCTAGATATTCTGCAAGTTTATTTCCCTCGCGCTTGATGTGTGATGTGTGTAAACAATAGAATGTTTATAAGCAAGGTATGGCCATCCCCCAGATGACCGGTAAAGAGAAAACTATGTGCAATATCATTGAGCCACCTTGCAACCGTACTGATTTATTATTGAGCCACGTTGTCATCCCAAATTGTCTGATGGATGGGAAAAACGGCGTCGATGAGTCCTACACCCTCTCCATCCCCCCTCCCGGTGCCGGCACCGTCGCCTCGCTGGCGGCCGAGACCCGCTGGGGCGCCATGCGGGGACTGGAGACCTTCTCCCAGATGGTATGGGGGGACCACCCGGCCGTCCCCGTGGGGATCAACATCTCCGACTCCCCGCTCTTCCCCCACCGCGGCCTCCTCCTCGACACCTCCCGGAACTTCTACCCGGTGCCGGACATCCTCCGCACCGTTGGCGCCATGGCCGCCAACAAGCTCAACGTCTTCCACTGGCACATCACCGATTCCCACTCCTTCCCCATCCTGCTCTCTTCCGAGCCCGAGCTTGCGCTCAAGGGCTCCTATGGCCGGGATATGGTCTACTCCCCCGTCGACGTCCGCCGGGTCGTCGACTATGCCATGAGCCGCGGCATCCGCGTCATCCCTGAGTTCGACGCCCCATGTAGGCACACTTATTTACAAATACTCGTTGTCTAAGGATGTTTAGAAATATAAATATCTTATTTAGGGTCTCATATGAGAAAAGTCCATTTTAAAAATCTTTTTAACAGGGCACGCAGCGTCGTGGGCGGAGGCGTACCCAGGAATCGTCACGTGCGCGAACCAGTTCTGGCAGCCGCTCGGGACCGAGTGGGCCGACCGGCTCGCCTCCGAACCAGGGACGGGTCAGCTGAACCCGCTCAACCCGGAGACGTACCGGGTGGTCCGCAACGTGATCAGCGACGCCGCGTGCCTCTTCCCGGAGCCCTTCCTCCACCTGGGCGCCGACGAGATCGCACCCGGCTGCTGGAAGGCCGACCCTGCCGTACGGGACTTCCTCTTCCGCGGCGGCACCCTCGACGAGCTCCTGGAGACGTTCGTCAACGCCACCCACGTCGACACCGTCGCCCTCAACCGCACCGTCGTCTACTGGGAGGACGTCCTGCTGGACGCCACCGTGAAGGTGAGCCCGGCCGCGCTACCCAGGGAGACTGTTGGGCTCGGTAGTCTAACCCTATTGTGGGCCTTTGTTCTTTCGCCTTGGCACATGCTTAGATAGAAGGGGGTGAGGGTATATCTTACCACCCCTAACCTAAAACCCCAACACACAACAGAACACGGTGAGAGTTTTTCTGAGAACAAGAAACGGCAGCAGCAACAAAAGGCAGCGGCGGCTTCCTCCTGTGAAGATCCCTTGCGGGAGAGAGAGGAAGAGAGAGAGAGGAAGAGAGAAAAGAGAAAAGAGAGAGAAAGAGAGAGGAAGAGAGAAAAGAGAAAGAGAGAGGTGAAGAAGGAAGAAGCCTGATCTTGTGAACCCGGGTATTTTTCTGTTCTCGTGAAGTTTCTATTTTGGAAATTTATTCTTTGTGAGGTAATCTTGTCTCTCCAATCTCTCATGTGTATTCCTCAAGATTTGGACAAATCTTGAGAGAGAAATCGTGTATTGCTATTTCTATATAGTGGATTGATGTCGGTTTGTCCCGTGATTTTTTCCCTCCATGTCGTGGAAGGTTTTTCCACGTTAAAGATTTGGTACATCTTGTGTGAATGTGTTCTTGTTGGTTTGACAATTTTTCGACTCGGATATTTACGTGTGAATGTCGTAGAACTTATTGTGGTTACACAAGGTCGCCAAAGGTGTGCGGATAAATTTTATTTCCGTGTTGATTACTCCGACTACACATATATTTGTGCCTAGTTTATTCTTGCAGCTCCCCAACAAGTGGTATCAGAGCGTAGTTAAATTACATGTATTATTCTTGTGAGTCGGAATGTCGGACATCGGAGCGTCTAGCACCATGATAAAATTGAATAATACAAATTGGCTTATTTGGAAGTCAAAAATAGAAGACATCCTATATTGCAAGGATTTGTATGATCCGATTGAAGGTGATGGAGCCAAATCGGAGGGTATGTCCGATAAAGATTGGGAAAAATTAAATCGGAAGACCATTGGCACAGTCAGACAATGGGTAGATGACAGTGTATTTCATCATGTTTCGAGTGGAACCAGTGCACAGACATTGTGGAAAAAATTTGAATCCTTGTATGAGCAGAAGACCGCAGGTAACAAGGCTTTTATTATTCGAAAGCTTGTTAATTTGAAATTCAAAGAAGGTAACAGTGTTGCAGAGCATTTGAATGAGTTCCAGAGTTTGGTGAATCAGTTGGCTACAATGAAAATGACTTTAGAAGATGAACTCCAGGCTTTGTTACTTTTGGGATCCTTTCCAGACAGTTGGGAAACCTTGGTTGTGTTAGTTGGTAATTCTGCTCCTAATGGTGTGTTGTCTATGAGTCTAGTTACTGCTAGCTTGTTTAATGAAGAAACAAGAAGAAAATTAACTGGATCAGATAATGCACAGGCTCTTGTCACAGAGAACAGAGGGAGGAGCAGATCAAAATATAATGATCAGTCAAGGGGTCAAAGTAAGTCTAGAGGCAGGTCAAAGGCCAAGAGTAGAGCATGCTTTCATTGTGGAAAAAAAGGTCACCTAAAAAGGAACTGCAGGGTATGGAAGAGAGAGATGAAAGAGAAAAAGGATAAAAATCAGATGAAGACAGAAGATGATCAAAACACCGCAGCTACATTGTTAGAGGGTGATAATGTCATTCTCACAATAGAGAGAGACACTTGTTTGCATTTCACAGGCCATGATTCAGAGTGGATAATGGACACTGGTGCTTCCTATCATGCAAATTCTAAAAGGGAGCTCTTTACATCTTACAAGGCAGGAGATCTTGGAAATGTGAAGATGGGTAACACTAGCTACTCAAAGGTTGTTGGCATTGGTGACGTGTGTTTACAAATAAATACATGGTATGCACTAACTTTGAAGGATGTGCGACATGTTCTTGATTTGCGTCTCAATCTTCTCTCCGGTATTGCTCTAGATAAGCAAGGTTTTGAGCACAGATTCAGTCAAGGAAAATGAAAATTGACTACAGGCTCATTGATTGTTGCCAAGGAAAATACTTGTTGTGGTCTTTACAAGACTCATGTAAAAGTGTGCAAGGATGTGTTGAATGTTGTCCAAGGTGATTCTTCTCCAGATTTGTGGCACAAAAGGCTAGGACATATGAGTGAGAAAGGACTGTAACTTTTAGCGAGGAAGTCTCACATTCCCTCCATGAAAGGTATGACTCTTAGTCTTTGTGATTATTGTTTACTTGAAAAGCATCATAGAATTTCTTTTTGTTCTTCGTCACAACGAAAAAGTTTCATTTTAGATTTGATTTATTCTAATATTTATGGTCCCTTTGAGGTGGAGTCCATGGGTGGAAATAGGTACTTTGTCACATTCATTGATGATGCATCTAGAAAGGTGTGGGTTTATTTGCTGAGGACAAAAGATCAAGTGTTTCAGTCATTTCAAAATTTTCATGCTATGGTGGAAAGAGAGACAAGCAAAAAGTTGAAATGTCTCTGCACAGATAATGGAGGAGAGTACATCTCCAAAGAATTTACAGATTATTGTGCAGCTCATGGCATAAGACATGAAAGGACTAAACCAGGCACCCCACAGCATAATGGTGTAGCCGAAAGAATGAATAGAACCATTATGGAAAATGTGAAATGCATGTTGAGGATGGCAAAGCTACCAAAGAGTTTCTGGGCTGAAGCTGTTCGCACTGCTTGCTATTTGATAAGCATGTCTCCTTCTGTTTCTTTGGGTTTTGAAATTCCAGAGAAGATTTGATCAGGGAAGGAGGTATCCTACAATCACTTGAAAGTGTTTGGATGCAAGGCATTTGTGCATGTCCCCAAGGACCAAAGGCAGAAACTTGATGACAAAGCCATTCCTTATATTTTCTTAGGCTATAGAAATGAAGAGTTTGGCTTCAGGTTATGGGATCCAGAAAAGAAGACAATAGTCAGACAGAGAGATGTGATCTTTTATGAAGATCAGAATATTGAAGACATCAAAGAAACAAAGTCAAAAGGCCAATCTTCCTACAATATTACAGATCTCGCGCCCATTCCTTCTCTAGTGCAGGAGCTTACAGATGGAGAAGAAATGTAAGATGAAGATGACAGTGATGAAATGCAAGAATTGGGTGACAGTGATGCTGAGCCAGAGCAGGAGGTTTCTGAGCAGGGGGAGCATCAAGAGTTAGAGATCAGAAGGTCTTCCAGAGTGCCACAACCATCATCAAGATATCCTCCCTCTCAGTATATACTGCTTACTGAGGAGGGGGAACCAGAAAGCTTTGAGGAGGTACAATCTCATAAAGATAAAGATAAGTGGTTCAAAGCCATGCAGAGCGAGATGAATTCACTTAAACTGAATAATACTTATAAGTTGGTGGACCTTCCTAAAGGCAAAAAAGTATTAAAGAATAAGTGGATTTTCAAGCTGAAAAAGGATGGCAATGCAGAGTACTTGAAGTATAAAGCTAGATTGGTAGTGAAAGGTTTTGCACAAAAATAGAGAATTGATTTTGATGAAATATTTTCTCCTGTTGTGAAGATGACTTCTATCAGGGTGGTTCTAAGTTTGGTTGCAAGCTTAGACTTGGAGCTTGAGCAGATGGACGTGAAGACTACCTTCCTTCATGGTGACTTGGAGGAGGAGATCTATATGGTACAGCCAGAAGGTTTTGAAGTGAAAGGTAAGGAGCACATGGTATGCAAGTTGAATAAAAGCTTGTATGGATTAAAGTAGGCAGCTAGACAGTGGTACAAGAAATTTGACTCATTTATGGTGAGCCATGGGTACCAGAGGACAGCTGCAGATGTATGTGTTTACTTCAGAAAATAATCAGATGTGAGCTTCATTATCCTTTTACTTTATGTTGATGATATGTTGATTGTTGGTCAAGATACTCAAGAGATTGATAAATTGAAAGCAGATTTGACAAAGTCCTTTGACATGAAAGACTTGGGACCAACATGCAGAATATTGGGCATGGATATCTTTCGTGACAGGAAAATCAAGAAATTATGGTTGTCACAAAGAAATTATATTGAACAGGTACTTGACAGGTTCAATATGAAGAATGTCAAGTCTGTGAGTACTCCATTAGCAGCTCATTTCAAGCTCAGCAAGAAGCCATGTCTCTCTTCTACGGAAGATATGAGAGAGATGGAGAGCATTCCTTACTCCTCAGCAGTAGGGAGTTTGATATATGCAATGGTCTGTACCAGGCCTGACATTGCACATGCAGTTGGTGTAGTGAGTAAATTCCTTTCTAATCTAGAGAAAGAGCATTGGGAAGCAGTAAAATAGATCTTCAGATATTTGAGAGGTAGCTCTAGAGTGTGTTTGACATTTGGGAGTTCAGAACTAGTTCTAGAAGGCTTTACAGATGCTGATATGGCAGGTGATCTTGATCACAGAAAATCTACCTCAAGGTGCTTATTTACTTTTACAGGGGGAGCTGTGTCCTGGCAGTCCAAATTGTAAAAATGTGTTACTTTATCTACTACTGAGGCAGAGTATATTGCAGCAACTGAAGCAGGGAAATAAATACTTTGGCTGAAGAGATTTCTGTAGGAATTAGGTTTGAAGTAAGAAGAGTATGTGGTATTCTGTGATAGTCAGAGTGTTATGGATCTGAGTAAGAATTCCACATATCACTCCCGTACAAAGCACATTGATGTGAGCTACCATTGGCTGAGAGATGTTGTTGAGCAACAACAGATGAAGCTGAAGAAGATTCACATTGACAGAAACCCTTCTGATATGATGACAATGGTTGTTCCCAGAGAGAAGTTAGAGTTGTGTCCGTGACTGGCTGGCATGGACTCCCGGTGAGGAGTCATCTCAGTGTTACCCCCCACCATGGGCTGGAGGGGGAGATTGTTGGGCTCGGTAGTCCAGTCCTATAGTGGGCCTTTGCTCTGTGGCCTTGGCATATGCTTAGATAGAAGGGGGTGAGGCTATATCTTACCACCCCTAACCTAATACCCCAATACACAACAAAACACGGTGGGGTTTTTTCTGAGAACAAGAAATGGCAGCAGCGACAAAAGGCAGCGATGGCTTCCTCCTGTGAAGATCCCTTGCGGGAGAGAGAGGAAGAGAGAAAAGAGAAAAGAGAGAGGAAGAGAGAGAGAGGAAGAGAGAAAAGATAAAGAGGAAATAGAGAGGTGAAGAAGGAAGAAGCCCGATCTTGTGAACCCGGGTATTTTTCTGTTCTCGTGAAGTTTCTATTTTGGAGATTTATCCCTTGTGAGGTAATCTTGTGTCTCTCCAATCCCTCATGTGTATTCCTCAAGATTTGGGCAAATCTTGAGAGAGAAACAGTGTATTGCTATTTCTATATAGTGGATTGATGTCGGTTTGCCCCGTGATTTTTTCCCTCCATGTCGTGGGGGGTTTTTCCACCTTAAAGATTTGGTGCATCTTGTGTGATTGTGTTCTTGTTGGTTTGATAATTTTTCGACTCGGATATTTGCGTGTGGATGCCGTAGAACTTATTGTGGTTGCACAAGGCCGCCAAAGGTGTGCAGATAAATTTTATTTCTGTGTTGATTACTCCGACTACACATATATTTGTGCCTAGTTTATTCTTACAGCTCCCCAACAGAGACCACCATCCTCCAAACTTGGACCAACGGGCCCAAGAACACCAAACGGATCGTGGCCGCCGGGTACCGCGTCATCGTGTCGTCGGCGGAGTTCTACTACCTAGACTGCGGGCACGGGGGGTTCGAGGGGAACGACAGCCGGTATGATCGGAAGGTGGGGGATGACCCGGCGCTGGGGCCATTCAATTACGCCGGCAAGAATTGGGGATCGTGGTGCACGCCGTTCAAGACGTGGCAGCGGGTCTACGACTACGACATCACGCACGGGCTGAGCGACAGAGAGGTGGCGCTGGTGCTGGGCGGGAAGGTGGGAATGTGGTCGGAGCAGGCGGATGCGACGGTGCTGGACGCGAGGATGTGGCCACGGGCGTCAGCGATGGCGGAGGTGTTGTGGTTGGGGAACCGGGAGGGGGGCAGGACGGGGAGAAAGAGGTACGCGGAGGCGACGGACCGGCTGCACGAGTGGCGGCACCGGATGGTGGGCGTGGGGTCGGGGCGGAGCCCATCCAGCCGCTGTGGTGCGTGTTGCACCCGGCCATGTGCAACCTGGTTTAGTAGAAGGAAGTGCCCCAGTTGTTGAATTGGCGGGAAGTGGGAACCCATGTGACTTCATATCTGCGTAAATGTGGGGTTGTCACATTTGTCAATTGGTGGGATTTGCCAACAGTGTAACAAGTAAAAGGGCTTTAAATTATTGCTTATGTGTTGTTGGGTCAGCAAGTAAATAACTATTAGTTATTTTCAAATCACTCTTTTGGATGATGGTCCAATGGAGCTTATGTCTGTCCCTTGTCATCAGTTGGTCAAAAAATTGGAGTTTAAGTTGGGGTATTAGTTATTAGATATTTTCATGTCTTTATCATTTTAGGTGTGTATAACTCGAAAGGTAATCTTTCGAACTATGTGTTATCTCTATGAGATTTATTTATCTGAGAAGATTAGAAACTTTCTAAGATAAATATTTACGAGCAAAGAAAAGACATCAGAAGGAGTTCTGTGTGTGATCTTAGGAGGTAATCCTTTGATGTTTAAGTCAGATTGAGTGCTCTAAATGGGTGAGAAATATTTGTATAGAGATGGGAGTGCTCGAAATGATGAGTGGAGCAAGAAGTGTAGTGAGCATAGGGCTTGACGGTTAAAATGCTTCCCCTCTTGTTGTTCGATCAGATTATTTCTTATAGGGTCCTCTTCGAGTACGTTTTTGTCGTCTACGTCACCTGACATGATTGGGGAATGGTTGTTCAAGAATGTGAGATCGTGGGACACTTGACCTTCCGTTCAACAAAAGGCGGGGGGACGTAAGTCATCCCTTAATGTCCATTACTCAGCCACTATGGTGATAATGGCTCCCAAATCATATGCCATGTGGATCGTGGGATAGTTACTTGCACAGGGCACATGGGTGGATCTTGGGCCAGTAGTCATTGGACTCTTGGGTCAGTCGTCATTGAACTCTTGGGCCAGTCGTCGTTGGGCCTTTGTAAGTCTAGGCGGATTATTCCCTCCTCAAGGTCATTTATGTGTCTTTTATGAATATAAGAAAATATTAAATGGGAAAATTATTTATCATATTTTAAAAATTGTGTCTATTTGTTTTTTTATTTTTTTATTTTTTATCTCTCTATATAAAATTATATATATATATATATGTATGTATATATATGGTGTAGAGAGAGAGAGCGCGCAAAATAAGAATAATGTAGAGGCAAGAAAATGGTCTCTCGAGCCTCGTATCACACTTTATTTATTTGTTGGGGAAGATTGTCCAGCCACCCGTGGAAGTCTGCAAACACTAGAAGAACGGCATCAAAAGGAGCCCTAGGCGTTATCCCAAGGAACAACCCTCCGATGTTTAAGTAAAGATCTTGTTATGTGGGGATCAAGGGAGGATGGAGAAGAGAGAGGAGGATGAGAGTAGAGCGATCAAGCTTGAAGTGAAGATCAGACTTCCGGAGGTGCTCGTCACACCCAACGGGTGCTCGGAGGGTGCTCGCTAAGCTGGAGGCGTGGTCGGAAGCGGGTCGGGGCTCTCCGCTGTAGAAGGCTCTCTTTGTCCATAGGCATCTATAGCTGTCAGTCCATCTCTGTATACGTGCGTCCCCTCTCCGTGTCCCGTCAAAGGTCCATTTATAGGGGTTTTCTTGGCGGTGAAGGCCAATCCCTTAATAGGGAAGGGCGTGAGTCGTGGAGTAACGTCCCCCCGCGATTGTGGGGAGTTTCCCATTCTACGCCCATCCATCCAGGATCGGACGATCTTTAGGCGAGTCTTATGGCACCCGTGGGGCATGCTCACCTTTACTGGAGTTTGGGCCGATGATGGCGGGAGTAACGTTTGGTCGTCGGAGGGTTATCTGGCGTCCTATATGCCTGGGTTAATGCCCCTCGTGGGCTGGCGAATTCCGATGACTGGCCCTATTGGGCTACTTGGCATGGGCCGTTGTAACGACCCGAGAATCCGATTACCGGGAAGGTCCGATAACCCGAGACTCGTACCGTCACCCACGAGCCCGAAGACTCAGAAGGGTTAAAGAAATGGTGTGGAGACTACACAAGTATCACAAATAATTGCAGAAATAAATAGTTATATTATTAAGTAGGAAATAAATTAACAGTTTACATGATACATGGTCCACAAGATAACAATAAAATAATAACAGCAGTAGTCCACAACTAGTACAGAGATAAGAAAGAAAAGTACAGCTACACAGGGCATACCCCGACTATGATCTCTGACACTAACGCTGGGCACCTGAACCACGCTGAGCCTCAGATGCGCTCCCCTGAGGCCGCGACTCACCTGAAACACGGTGAAAACAAGCAGGGAATGAGTCTCGGGACAAGACTCAGTAGGCATCACTCGAACCCTATCTTGCAAACGGAGAAACCGCTACGCTAGCCGTAAGCGAGTACCTCGGAGAGGGAACCCTGCTATCTACAAAACTCTGATCTTCCGACACGAAAACCAACACGCGTGTCACGGAGGAACGACCGGAACACCACGGCTAACACGACAAAACCCGAAGGTCGAAGTCTCAACGACTGACGGTCTATCACTACCGACTCGACAGGAGTATCTCCTAATAGAAGCAAGACCGGATGTGTCCACTAACGACTTAGTCCGCGTCTCAGGTGTCTCCCTCCGGCCCAGTGGGAATTGAGACACCGTACAAGTAACCACAAACAAGTGACTAGCTGGGGTCGCGCCCGTCGGCGTGGGTCCAACCCCCCATAACCACGTGTGTACACACAGACCGTGCGTCCCTGGTCTGGCCCTCTGACCGATTTTCCCCTCAGCTGGACTCTGGCTGGTAGACGCGGGGCCCGACGGAAACCGGTCCATAAACCGTCTCTAAGGGTAGCATCTCCACCACTCCCTGGTGGGACCACTCGCGTGTAAGCAGGCTAAGACTAGTGGAGGGTCATTACGGAGTAGACTATCAAGTCAACGGAAAATAACGTCCGCATCCGACGACGTACGGGGGCCGCCCCACGTACCAGCACCGTCGCACGGTGACCACGGTCGGAACAGAAACGGGGTCATAAACCACGCGGGGCAACCCAAAGCCTGACGGTCTACTCTAGACGCGTCACAGGCTCTAACGGTCTAGGCAGGACCGTCACAAACACCTGACGGCCCAACGCAGGGGCGTCACACGCTCGGTGCAAAACAGGGCGTAACGCACCTACCATGGTGCGTTACAGTCTGTGACGCGCCTACCCTAGTTCGTCACAAGACAACAGAGAACAGCTGTGACGCGTGCCACTCGGTGCGTCACAGCGTGTAACGAACCAACCCTGGTGCGTTACAACGTGGGAATGCGTCTGCTCTAACGCACCCACATAGGGGCGTCACATGGCTGTGATGCGCCAAGCCAGGTGCGTCACATGCCTTGACCCCCAACGGTCAAAAACCAACGGTCAGCAGCCAACGGTCAAACGCCCCTGACGGTCCAACCTAGGTGCGTCACAGCACCGTGGCGGTCTATCGTGGGACCGTCACAGCCCACAGACCCCACTTGGCTGCACTCAGGGCTGTAACGCAACCATCTGGGCACGTCACATAGTGTGACGGTCACTAGAAGGACCGTCACACAAGCCCGAGGGTAAAACGGCGGGAAACGCCCAAAAAAAATTGGCCACGCCCCCATGCCTCCACCGGAGAGGGGGAAATCAAAGGGGAAGACCCCTGGGGACCCCTAGTATGATTCTAGGCCATCAAAGCGTAAAATCATGCATCAAATCCATAGATCGGGCGAGCTCTCCCCAAATCATGGAAAACCCCAAACCCGCAAGAAATCCCATCTCTCGGCCTCCCCTCGGCCTACAAATCACGGGAAAGGAAGGCTAGAGGCTAGGGAACGTCACCCTACCTCAATTGCGTCCCGAGACGCGTCGGATCGACCACGAATCGTGAAGAATGCTCGAAAACTCTCGTTCTTCCTTGAGCTCCCACGGTTCACGTACGCCTCCACGATCACCTCGCCGTCGCCGTCGTCACCACGTCGTCGCCCACAGCCGTCTGCAGCCGGAGGGGCTCGCCGCGGTATCGCCGGACGAAGAAGTGAGGGAGAGAGGGCGTCGTATAGTGGGGGAGAAAGGAGGAAGAAGAAGAAGAAGAGGGTAGGGAAGAGAGAGAAAAAGGGGGGTAATTATAGGAAACTCTAGAAATTCTAAAAAAATTCAAAAAAATAGAAAATTACATTTTCGCGATCCTCGAAACGCACCGATCGCAACGGTACCACTCTCGCCTAGGTGAACGACCCGGTTCACCCGCAACGAGGTTCCAAAGGAATTATCGAAACACACACCGGTAATCGGAAAACACGCGCGGAAAAGTCACGGAATGCTTTCGGGCCTCCGAAACAACTCCGGATCGCGCCGATCCGAACACGAAAGATGTCTGAAATAAAATTTCAGACACAACAGAGCCAGACACTCCGAGAAACCAGATCCGAGACACACGAAAAAGGATCCAAAAGGTCCAAGATATTACAGCCCTCCCCCTTAAGGAATTTTATCCTCGAAATTGAGCACAACCCAAGGGGAAAGAAGAGGAAGACTCACTCAAACAGGTAAGGGAACTGTTGACGCATCTCGTCCTTACGCTCCCAAGAAGCCTCACCACCAGAGTGCCGCTGCCACACCACCTTAACTAAGGGGATGACCTTGTTCCACAGGCGCTGCTCTCGCCTATCCTCCACGCGGACCGGAAACTCTGGGAGAGAAAGATCTGGAGTCACCTCGGGCCAAATAGAATCCTCGAGCACATGAGAGTCATCGGGCATATACTTCCACAACATCGAGACGTGGAACACGTCATGCACCGACGCCAACTCAAGGGGTAACTGCAACCGATAAGTAACCTCACCGATGCGCTCCACAATCACAAAAGGGCCAATATAGCGGGGACTCAGCTTCCCACGCCGTCCAAAGCGCATCACCCCCTTCATCGGAGAAACTTTCAAGAACACGCGATCGTCCACGGCGAACTCGAGGGGCTGTCGCCTACGGTCAGCATAGCTCTTCTGTCGACTCTGGGCCGCCAACATGTTCCGACGGACCAGGTGCACAACCTCCACACACTGTTGCACCAGCTCCGGTCCTGTCAGAATACACTCACCGACCTCAAACCAATCAAGTGGAGTACAACACGGACGCCCATACAAAGCCTCATAAAGAGCCATGCCGATGCTCGAATGATAGCTGTTGTTGTAGGTAAACTCCACCAACGGTAGGTGGTGAATCCAACTCCCCTGCCACTCCAGACAGTAGGATCTCAACATGTCCTCCAAAGTCTGAATGGTCCTCTCTGACTGACCATCTGACTAAGGATGATACGTCGAGCTAAAAGCCAAATCTGTGCCAAGCGCTCGCTGGAAACTCCCCCAGAATCCAGAAGTGAAGCGCATATCCCGATCCGACACGATGGAAATGGGAATCCCATGCAACGGGACGATCCGTTCCACATAAAGACGAGCCAACCTGGACACGCTCCAGCTGACTTTGACCGGTAACAACCGAGTCACCTTCGTCAGCCTATCCACCAGCAACCAAATACTATCCTGACCGCTCGGAGTCCTCGGTAATCCCATCACGAAATCCGTGGTCACGTGGTCCCACTTCCACACAGGAACATCCAAGGGCTAGAGAGTACCTCTCGGTCGCTGATGCTCTGCCTTCACCTGCTGACAGGTCAGGCACCTGGCCACAAATTCGGCAACATCTCTCTTCATGCAAGGCCACCAGAACTGCCTCCACAAGTTCCGATACATCTTCGTCGCACCCGGGTGTACGATGTACCTGCTCCCATGCGCCTCGCGCAACACCGCACGACGAACATGCCCCTCAGCTGGGACGTACAGCCTACCACGGAATCTCACGGCTCCGTCCTCGTTGAGCTCCACATCAGCCAAAGCCAAAATCCGGGGTAACTCAGGGTCCGCATGCTGAGCCTCTGTAACTTGATGGCGGATAGCAGGCGTGACAGTCAGACTCGCAAGCACTGCCAACCCTGGCTCCTGGGGAATTCTGAGCCTGAACGAAATTTCGAGCACTTGTTCCCAGAGCCTCCACTTCCTCAACATCAAGGCACTGACCGCGACCTTCCGACTCAAAGAATCGGCGATGACATTTATCCTGCCTGGCTGATAAGACAGGATGAAGTCATAATCCTTCATAAACTCCATCCATCGCCTCTGCCTGAGGTTAAGGTCCCTCTGCGAGAACACATACCTCAAACTCTGATGGTTAGTGAACACCTCGAACCTCTCACCGTACAGATAATGCCTCCAGATCTTCAGCGCGAAGATCACAGTCACCAACTCCAGGTCATGGGTAGAGTAGTTCTCCTCGTGGAGCTTTAGCTGCCGAGAGACATAAGCCACCACTCTACCATGCAGCATCAACACAGCACCCAATCCGACCCCGGAAGTATCTGTACACACCACAAAGTCTTCCGATCCAGAAGGTAAAACCAACATCGGAGCCGAGGTGAGCAACCTCTTCAGTTCCCTGAAACTCTGCTTGACACTCCTCAGACCAGACGAAAGGCACATCCTTCCGCGTGAGTCTAGTCATCGGGGCCGCAATGTGAGAAAAATCCTGGATAAACTACCGATAATAGCCCGCAAGCCCCAAGAAACTCTGGATCTCGGTCACAGACCTCGGCCTCGGCCACTGCATTACTGCCTCGACCTTGGCGGGGTCCACGGAAATGCCATCACCAGAAATCACGTGCCCCAAAAAATGCACCTCACGAAGCCAGAATTCGCACTTACTGAGCTTCGCATGCAACTGGTAATCTCGCAACGTCTGCAGCACCACACCCAAATGGTACGTATGCTCCTCGGCAGACCGCGAATAAACAAGGATGTCGTCCATAAATATGACCACGAACTGGTCCAAATACGGACGAAACACCCTCTGCATCAAGTCCATGAAGGCTGCAGGGGCATTGGTGAGCCTGTACGGCATCACCAAGAACTCATAATGCCCATACCTCGTACTGAACGCAGTCTTCTCCACGTCGGACTCGCAAATCCTCAGCTGATAGTAACCGGACCACAAATCAATCTGCGAGAACACTCGCGCTGACTGAAGTTGGTCGAATAAATCATCAATCCGCGGCAACAGATACTTGTTCTTAATGGTCACCGCATTCAGCTACCGGTAGTAAATGCACAACCGCAAGCTACCGTCCTTCTTCTTCACAAACAACACGGGCGCACCCCAAGGGGAAAAGATTGGACGAATGTATCCCTTGGCCAGCAGCTCCTGCAACTGCACCCTCAACTCCCTCAACTCAGCAGGGGCCATACGGTAGGCAGCCTTCGCCAAAGGTCCCGTACCAGGCACAACCTCGATCACGAAATCAATCTGCCACTGGGGAGGTGTTGACACCTAGAAAATGAACAGGGGTGGAAGCATAACTGAAAAGAAAATCAGGCCAACAGTAGAAGACCACTGATGAAGCTCGTCAACCATTCACCCGGCTAAAGCCTTTGTCGGCCAAAGCTGATGCCCAGTGCCGATGTCATTCAGACGGCAGCGCCGATGAAGCCGCAGTCACTCGACTGATGGGACCTCCCAGCCTTTTAAGAAGAGCTGTACTACTGCTTCGTCCGAGAATCCACGGATGATATGTCAAGGTAAGCCAGATATCAGCTTACTGATGGATGTAATATGAGATAAAGATGAAACCGGCACCGACAGATAAAGATTGTCAGGGCTCCTACAAAGTCAGAACAGAAGAGCAATCCTCTCCACAGATTACATACCCGGCCGAAGTCTGTCAGACTGAAGCTGATGTCTGGTCTTGTCACCGTTCGGATGACAATGCCGATGAAACATACCCGGTTTTGTCGTCATTCATACGGCAATACTGATTAAACCCCAGTTCGTTCACTGATGGAGCCTCAAAACGATCTCAACAAAGTCATGCCTCTACTAAAGGTGGGCTTTATTCGGTTCTGATGAAGATTAATTCAAAAGAAAGCATGAAGAGAAGCCTAAGGCACGAATGAGGCCTGAAGGCGCTAGATGGGCCGGTCATTTGGGCTCCTGTTAGTGGCGCCGGGAGCCTCAACAGGGGGCTACTTGTCGCGCCGGGAGATGTCTCGAATGGAACTGGCCACACCGACTGCCCTCCGCCGAGAGCACAGAAGGATGAGACCTATATAAACATACCCCCTTTGAAAGAAAAGGGGATCGGAGGATCAGAAGCCAGACCATCGATCAAAAAGAAAGAAAAAGAGAAGAGACCAGAGAGAGAGAGAGCCTCCTCCGCTGAAAAAGAAAGAGAGAAGAGACCCATTCCCAGGGAAGAAGCTCCAGGTGGGCATCCGGGGGAGGGAGAGGAGTCAATGCTCCGCCCTCCCCCATGTTTGTTTTCTCTTTTCTTCTATTTCATGTAATACTTTCGAATCTTATCTCGATTCATGCAATGTAGCCGAAATATCTCGGCATCTGTCTGTTCCCCTTTCCCTCACTCTCTCCCTGTAATCGGTTTGGGTATGGGAATGATGTTTCATATGGGTTTTCTGACTATGTGTCTTCCGTGATGGGCATCATCAAACGAATGGATATATATGTATGATGGGCTGTAGTTTGAGCTTGATTTTTGCTTTTTCTTAAGCCCTATTGCCATTCTCTGTGTTATTTGTAAATCAATAGCATGATGATCAGTTTCGTCTGTCCTTTCTCTGCCTCGTAGCACTGTTATTGCTCACCCCAAAGCCTGGAACAGATTATTCTTTGGCTGCTGGGATGAAGCCGTGCTGTGCAATGATTGAGGCTTGAGAAACTCCGGGGTTCCAAGCATGTGTGTTTCCTCCGTATATGTCATCTAAGTCTCCTCTGGGGCCAGAGACAGCCATCTCTTGGCTCCCAGGGTGACGAATGACCATATTAAGTTTGTCCCCAAGCTCTGCATGATAACGGCGATGAACAGGGGCATTCAGACTTCGGCCTCCCAGATGCCTCTCAAATCCCAATACTCCTCTGGATTCTAGACCTAATCCAACTCAAAGTGGATGCTTCGGACAGCTCAGAGCCCATAGAGTCCGTCGCTTTCAGCCCAAACCACCATTAAAACCAGAAAACAGAGTACCGTAAGCTTTGTTCTGATCCCGGCGCCCTCATACTTCTCGGATCAACCTACAGTAAATTTGGTGAATAGCTCCCGGCGCCGCTTCTTCAGGCGCCGAGAACCACCAGGATCAGCTCCTCCCCCCTTTTTTCTTTGCGCGCCGGGAGCCCCTATGCCTTGGCTTTCTTCCCCGCGCGCCGGGAGGCCCTCTTTCTTCCTCATGTGCCGAGAGACCCTCCGGGCCATCCTATCAGCGCACCGAGAAACCCGTGCCGGGAGCTCTCTGGCATCCTTGCCATCGGCGCCGAAAAGCCAACCTGTACACCTCAAGTCGTAAAACCTTTGCTACCACTGAAGAAACCCCATAAATACTCTTGTTATGTCAAGGGATGCCCTGGGCCATCATATGCACCTCGGGGGTGACAATTAATGGGGATAACCCTCCCCTTTTCTACGAGGTTTTCCGGACTCGATCGGCTTTTATAACCTTCCGAGGCAATGGAGCTCCGCCACTGCATAAGCTTCGCTGACCTCTAAAGGGATATCGAAACAGTGCTGCAGGCACGTACATGGTTAGGGGTTCAATACCCCTCTATTTGGCTTTCACCCCGGCATTCCGTGGGTGATCGTCTATCATTCCCTGGCAAATGCTGAGTCCGGGGGAGATGCTGTCAAAATTCTCCCAGGACCACGAAAAGCCAACATTAAGCTGTCCCCGGGACTCTGTATGACACCGGTGACAGGGATCCTCTACGCCTTGGCCTTCCCAAATTCCTCCTCGATCCTGATGTTCTTATAAAGCCCAAGCCTAATCTAGTTCAAACTTTGATGCCCTGACCTATTTTTGACCCCAAAGAAATCCTTCCCCTTGGCATGAATCAATCAGATACCCAAAACAGAGTACCGTAAGCTCTGTTCTGGTCCCGGCGCCCTCACTGCTCTCGGCTCAGCCTACAGTAAACTGGGTGAATAGCTCCCGGCGCCACTTCTTCAGGCGCCGAGAACCCCCAGGGGCAGCTCCTCTCCCTTTCACCTCAGCGCGCCGGGAAGCCCGGGCCGAGAACCTCCAGAGTCCTCTTTGCATCCTCCGCGCCGGGAGACCCCCCCTTGCAGCCTCGTCGCGCCGGGAGCCTTGCTCAACCATCCCGCGCCGAGACCCTCTTCCAGCATTTCTTCCTCGCGCCGGGAAGCCTGCGCCGAAGGCCCTCTCCCCTTTGGCTTCTCTTTGTCGCGCCGGGAACCTAAGTCCTCTCGTCTTGGCGCCGGGAACCCCCAGCCTTCTTGTTTTGGCGCCGGAAGCCCTGGCCTTCCCATTTTTGGGTCGTGCCGAGAGCCTGTGTCCATTCAGAGCGTGCCGAGAGCCCGATCTACCACCCAATGAATTCCAATACCCAAAGCGAACCCACAAAAGGGATATCTGTGGATCACCCGATATGTCCGGGGATAAAATTGAAGGGGAGTCATAACCCCTATGTTCCACCTAACTACAACGGATTTACGAATAACCCTTTTGCTCGGGGGGGTCTTGCCACTGCATGAATCCCGCTAGCTTTTCAAAGGGAAAATCACACATTGCCCCATAGCCCATATGTACACGGGTTGGGAGGTTCGGCCTCTCTAGCTCTCGGCTTTCATCTCGGCATTCCGTGGGTGATAGCCTATTTCCCCCTGGGCATAACCCAGATTAAGAGAAAAGGCCGTCGAAATACCGATCGAAGCTTTAAACCTATATCATGGCCATGGCTTTGCCTTTCCGTGGTGGATATCTTCTATCTCCTTGTTTCCACCAAGTATAACTGTTTTGAACCGCCAACCACACGATCTAGTCGGTTTCTGTGGTTGATGTTATTATCTTACCCGCCTCCCCGGCCCTGGTATGAAGTTTAAAGTTAAGCATGTGAATATCTGTTTGCCTCTCGAGGCCTCTTACTTTAGCGTTTAATCAAGGGTTGTCCTTCCCTGGAAGGACGTAATTAACGTCATAACGTTCATGGTATGACGGACTTCAGGTCCCGACACGATCACTCACAATCGACTGACCATGTCAGATCGAGCGCACAATGAAATCGTCACACATGTGACTGGCACGCCAATAAATCCATAAATATAAATAAATGAACAAATAATAAATAAATAAAAAATCCGCGTCCACAAGTCTGGCACGCCCGGTGGGACTTAGTCTCCCTTCATCTTTACGCTAAAGTAGGAGGCCCGGCGGGCCCCCCTGAAACTTCTGATTCTGTGTACTTTCCTTATTTCCAGGAATCTACAATGACAGCTGGAATCATGTCCGTTTGCTTCAACAAACAACCGGTGGACATGCATGTCCAGGAGGGATACTTGGCGGTACCACTGGCGTTCGGCTCGTTTCCCCCAGCTGTCGGGCTGCCCAACTGCTTGGGCGTCGTCTACACCGACCTTCTGAAGGTCGATAACCATGAGCAAGGCACTGCTGCGAGTGCCCCAATGAGACCACTGTCCAGAAGGACAGCTTGCCAGAGAAGACGGCCCCCACGGCCGTCGCCTGCTATGTCCACCACGTCCAGAAAAGGGGCATGGTCCCCGCTGCTGCTCAAAAGGGGAGGAGGACCAACCGGAGGAGCCGGTATGTCACTGCTGACCGTTGTCTTTCCAACTCCGGAAAGACCATGATGATCGGAGGGATCCGGACGAACCTCAACGGCCGCCCGAGGGAGGTCAACCCAGATGTGATCGTCCCGCGAGTGCCCACTACGAACAGATTCCAAACTCTGGCCACCAGGCATGCCAACTGGGAGGCCGATGAGAGGAAGCCACTGGCGCCCAAGCCAGCAAAATACAAACAGGTCTGGCGACCGAAGAAGATGCAGAGCTGGGCTCCAGCTCAAGATGAGGAGAAGGCTACCAATGATGCTGTCACCCACTTCAGGGCGGGAAGCCAAAGAAGAGAGGGAAAAGAAACAGGAAATGCTATTGCTGCTCACCCCAGAGCCTGGGGTAGGAGAGATGAAAGAAACAATGGAGAAAGAAAACTGACTGCTGCTCGCCCCATAATGAGGGGTAGGAGACTTGAGAAGAAAGAAGACCTTGCTGTCACCCACCCCAGGGCCGGGGGCAGAAGATGGCAGAGAAAGAACCATGATGTTGCTGCCAACTGCTGCCGGAATAACGATGCGGGAATGTGTGAACCAGTCATGGTTGCCGTCCCAAGAAGAGCGAGGGCCTGTGCCAGACAGGCCGACATCTTCAAATATTCCAAGGCCGAGCATTTGAATGCTCAGATAACAAGACTGGCCTATCAGCAAAGAAGCCAGGAAAGACTGATGTTCCAGCCTGAGCCGCAAAGGCGCAACTCTGAAGAGACAAAGCAAGTAGTCCAAGACTACTTCCACTACCTAGGGAGCTCTGCCCTAGGTCAACAAAGACTATCCCGTGCCTTGGGCACCAGGGATGATGAAGAAGAAGAAACCTTCCAAGAAATGATGATCGGAGCCTCCTCCTCCGATTCAAATGACTATGGAGAAGGCCTCAGGGCCAGATATAATGAAGAAGACCTGCACGGGGAAGAAGACAAAGAAAGAATATCGGTCTTTGACCGGCTCAGATATCCTAGCCAAATAAAAAGAAAGGTCTACAGGCGAAAAGGAAAGATGCAAATCTTCGCCTGCAACATGGCTGGACTGGCCAGGGGACAAGATATACTACCAACTCAGCCAGATGAATTGCTCAGACTGGCAACTAGACCTGGTCCTGTCACAAGAAGAGGCCAGGCCGCAAAGGATAAAATGAAAATTGATGATGAAGCCCGCAGGATTACCACTATGACAGTTAATGTGGTAACAACAGAAGATGGAGATAACCCCTTTGTTGATGATGCTGAAGGGACTTCTGAAGATATACAAATCCCATCAACTATGGATCCCATGATCCAGATGATGTTCAGGAGATATCAGCAGGAGATCAGCGCTCTCCGAAGACAGCTCAATGAGAGACAGGAAGCTACATCAGTCTCGAAGCAAGCTGAACCTACGGGGCAGACATCCAGCTCCACAGAAACAACTATCCTGGCTAATCCTCTCCTAGCTGATAAGGGCAAGACACCGAGCCAACCTGTTCCACAGCAAACAGCAGCTCAGCCCTCTGTGTCTCAGACACAGCCTACCGCGCCCATCTTGCGCGCCACTGTGATGACAACTCCTCACAGCCAGCAACAAGCTCACTTCTTCCCAGAAGAGATAGATCCAGCTGTGGCCCACAAGCAGATGATTGAAAGAATTGTGGAAATGAAGCTGTCAGAAAAGACTGGTGGTGATGCGGGTACCTATGATGTGTACAGGGTACCCTATCCTCCCCAATATGCTGCTAAGAAACTACCCCCAGGCGTCAGTAAGCCGCCGAAGTTTGAGAAATTTAATGGCCAAGGCTCCCCTAGGGAGCATATAGCCTACTACACTACAATCATGGGCGACCTAGCAGTCGACGAAGCTTATCTGCTCAAGTTCTTTGGCTCATCCCTCACTGGGTTGGCCTTTGAATGGTACTCAAGCCTGCCAGCCGGGTCAGTGGTTGATTGGCCTGATATGCAAAGAAAGTTCCGCGACAGATTTCATGTCACGGAAAGGGAAATCACGATAGCAGAGCTATATGCAACCAGGCAGAAACAAGATGAGACTGCACTGGACTACATCAAAAGGTGGAGGAATTTAGCCATGAGATGCCGAAGGCCTCCTCATCAGGAAGATGCGGTGCAGATATGCAAGCAGAGCCTCAGGAGGGAGGTGCTAGAAAAGATGATCGGTGCAGATGTCAGAACATTCGACCGACTGAACAATATAGTGGCAGAGGTCGAGACGTTCTTGTCCAAGCGTCCGACCGCCAATGTTCTCACTATGCCGAAGGGAAAATCCAATGAACGACGGCCATCACACTCTGAGGCCAACACCGTCGATTTCAGAACCTTCGAGCAGCAGAAGGGGAAGAAAGGGGCAGATGAAGCTCCCCCGCTGGCAGATACAGCAGAAAGGAAGGATAAAGTCTCTCTGAGAGACAAGATGAGAAAGGCATATTCCTTCCCAAAGGATAAGACGGCCGCACTGTTCAACTGGGCATACAAGTTCAATAAGGTAACATTGCCTGAACCCAAAAGACCAGCCGATGCAGCAAAGAAAGATGATCCGCTGTTCTGTCCATTTCACCGCGCGCTGGGGCACGCAATTGAAGATTGTTATGTCTTCAAAGATATCATGGAAGGAATGGTCAAGAAAGGTGAGCTGCAGCTGGGAGATTACCAGGTAAAGCCGCCTCACCCACATGAGCCTCCACCCTGGAGAGTGGCTGCCAATATGATCTCAGTCTACCAACAGCTGCCCAAAGAGGCCGTTGAAGAATGCACCAAGAATACCTATGAAGCTTGCTTCCTCACCCCGCAGAAAGATCAGGAAGGATGGCAGATGATACCCATAAAAAGCAAAAAGAAGAAGACTCCTGTAGCCAGTACCAGCGGAGCAGTTATCCGGGGTGTTACACCAAGGCCTGAGCCGCCTCCAATAAAGTCAATATGGCATACAACTGAGACTGGACCAGTCATCCGGATCCCTACTCACAACCGGAGGAGACAAACTCCCCTCCCTACACATAAAGAAGTAAGCCCTGCAGCCAGGCGTCTGCAGCAATATATTAATGAGCTCGATGAGTACGAGCAGAAGAAGCCCAAGCATCTGCTGATGAAAGACTGTATACTCTGGGAACAGCTCGAAGAATTGAAAATTAAAGAGCAGCCAGAGGCAGAACAAGAAGAAGCTGAAAATGAGCCCTTCTGGGGGCAGGAGCCGGCAAAGTCAAATTCCCAAAAGAAGAAGAAACGACTCAAATCCAAGAAAGGAAAGAAGGTCACGACAGTACAATGTAACACTCTGTCAGTACTCTTCTCCTTGCCCGGGGAGGACGATGAGCCGGAAGCATCCAACGCTCCGCTAGAAGCTAACCATGCCGAAGCCTCTACCTCGGCCCATGCAACACGTTCTGGGAGAAGATGGGGGCGCCCACCACCAGCCAACCATAATATCATGTTCAGAGGGGAGCAACCCTATCAAATCCCGGAACCAGAGATACGAGGTGTCCAGGTTCCTCCCCCTGCCAGTCTGTACCAAGACAAAAAGAAGGCAGATGAAGCCCCTTCATTCTGGAGTTCTTGTCCAGCTTAGAAAATGAGCGACCGGCTCGTACTGCTCCAGATAAAAGCAATAAATGCCAGCAGACGGCGGCTGGAAAGCAGAAACAGCATGAAGAAGATGAAGAAGGTAACCCTCTAGCAAAAGCAGGGGCAGTCGCTACAGAAGAAGCCTCCCGGGAGACCGATGAAGAAGATAAAATTGGGACTGGGCAGCCAAGGCCACAGGCACCACATGAACCTCCAAGGCCCCGATGGGCAGAGGAGATGAGACTGTCTAATGTCCGGGTGGGCAGTCGAGTCATGAAAATGCTGAAGAGGCTCCCTACCAGATTCTCCATCTGGGAAATTCTCTCTCTGAGTGAAGAAGCTCGCCAAGCAATTGTGGATGCCCTGCAGTCCCCGGCACAATGTGAAGCACTCTTAACAGAGGTGAATGCTGGGCCATCAGTAACATTCACAGAGGATGATATGCTAATCCCAAATTCCGGCCATAATAGACCACTATATATGAGGGGTTCCCTGAACTGTCAGCCGATAAGCAGAATACTAATAGATCCAGGGGCTGCTGTGAATATTCTCCCATACCGCATCTATCAGAAATATTACTTTGATCTGCAGCTCACCAAGGTCAGAGATATGAAGATTGCAGGATTCAACCAGAAATGTGAAACACCTCTCGGGGTGGCTGATTTCAATCTCACACTGGGCGATCTCACTACAGTGGTACGATTCTATGTAATCGACTCCAACACCACATATAAGGCCCTGCTGGGAAGACCGTGGCTGCACGAATATCAGATAGTGCCATCCACGCTACACCAATGCATAAAATATTGCCATGAAGGAAAAGAGGAAAGGGTGTTTGCAGACCTACATCCCTTCGAAGTGTTCGAGTGCCATATGCTCGATGCATCCTATTACACCGAGGTGTCACAAAGGGATAAAGGAAAAGAAACTGTGGTCAGCCAAGAAAAGCCGGCGACGAAAGCAAGAAATTGGTCTCCGCCGCCGCCAAAGGGCTACATTAAAAAGCATGGGGTGTCTCACATCTCCTATGCTGGTGATTTTGCTCGGATCACTCCTCCCGGCATACACCCAGATGATACTGAAGAAAAGATGAAAGAAAAATACACACAGGTGGAAGTTCCTCAGGGTCTAGTCAAGCCCATAGCCAGCACAGAATACCAGACAGTGCTGCCCCTAAAGACTATGGAAATCCCTCGCTTTGGCGAACCCCCTATCATATTCTACACCGGGGAGGCAGTCGAAGAAGATGATCAGATTGCATGGCCCCTGAAGAAGCTGCAAACCTGATGGTACCAATTACGGGCCTGGATTATACTACCCAACGGGTTTCACAAATGTTCTCCAAGATGCAAATGCCATCGATACAGCCTGCTGCTCAGAAGAAAGCATTCAAGGAGTTATGGGATCCGCCTCGAGATAGCAAGGAGCTGAGGAAGATCACACAACACCCGGGACTGGGTTATACCCTGCAAGAATACTATGAAGCCGAGGTGGATGTCATCTCAGCCTTCTACCCGAATGAAGATTCCCCAGAAGTAGGGTATGATCAATACCCCTTTGAAGATGAAGAGATTATGTATCAATCCATAACAGACAATGAAGCCCAAGACAACCAGCCGGAGGCAAGGGCGTCTGATGAGACCAAGAAGGGTTGGTGCTGGGAGAATCCGTCCTGCAAAGAGGATCTGTTCCAGGCCGAAGCACAATTTGACACCGGAACCCCGGATGAAGACCAAGTAGCCAGAGAGCTGCAAGAGTGCCTGGAGTTTGGGCGCATTCTAGAAGAGTTCCGAGCTCTACATAATGATAACCTCTCAGGGGAGCCCACATCAGAAGAGCCTCTAAGCACAGAAGACTCCACGTCGAAGTTTTCCGCTGAGCCAGTCACGTCCTCGGGGCAGACTGGACAGAATCCGGCCATATTGGCCTTATACGATGCACCAGCATCTGCTGATGATCGGTGTGATGAAACAGAAAGTCATGAGAATGAAGAAGATTATATCCCGGGAGGCTTCATTGATTTGCAAGAAGCCCCGCCCGAAGTTGAGGACGGAGGCCAGGCCACCGTCGATGAGCTGATAGAAGTGAATCTGGGGTCAGCAGATGAGCCAAGGCCTACGTTCCTCAGTGCACTGCTGGAGCCAGCTGTCAAAGAACAGTATATTCAGTTTCTGAAAGAATTCCGAGACTGCTTCGCATGGACATATGATGAGATGCCGGGACTGAGTTCCGATGTGGCACAGCACCGATTGGCGATAAACCCAGAGGCAAGCCCTGTGAAGCAGCCTGCCAGGAGAATGCGTCCCGAACTGATAAATCAGATCAACAAAGAAGTCGACAAGCTGATCGATGTGGGCTTTGTTGAAGAGAACCAATATACTACATGGCTGGCCAATATAGTGCCCGTGAAGAAGAAAAATGGGCAGATCAGAATATGTGTAGATTTCAGGGACCTGAATAAGGCTTGCCCGAAAGATGATTTCCCAGTGCCAATCACTGAAGTAATGATCGATGCAACCACTGGCCATGAAGCCCTGTCATTCATGGATGGGTCATCCGGATACAACCAGATCTGGATTGCTGAAGAAGACAGAGTGCATACTGCATTCCGCACCCCGAAGGGGATATTTCACTACAAAAGGATGCCGTTCGGCCTCAAGAATGCCGGCGCTACTTATCAAAGAGCTATGACAAAGATCTTTGATGATTTACTCTTCAAGAAAGTGGAGTGCTACATCGATGACCTGGTGGTGAAAACCAGCAGAAGAGAAGATCATCTGCAAGATCTGAGGATAGTGTTCCAGAGGCTGCGCAGATATGAACTCAAGATGAATCCTATGAAATGTGCCTTCGGCGTGTCCAGTGGAAAATTCCTTGGGTTCGTTGTCCGTCATAGGGGCATTGAGATCGACCCATCCAAGATTAAAGCTATCCAGGAGCTCCCTCCACCAAGGAATCTCCACGAGCTGAGATCTCTGCAAGGGCGTTTGGCCTATATCCGACGATTCATATCAAATCTGTCGGGGAGATGCCACCCTTTTCACAAGCTCATGATGAAAGATGTACCGTTCCTCTGGGACGAAGGCTGTCAGGAAGCTTTTGAGAAGCTGAAAGAATATCTCAAGACCCCTCCAGTGCTGGGGGCACCTATTAAGGGCAAGCCCCTGATACTATACATTGCAGCCACACACTGTTCCCTGGGGGCAATGCTAGCACAGATAAATGAAGAAGGCAAAGAACAGGCTCTATACTACCTGAGTCGGAGGCTGATTAGAACTGAAGAAAGCTACACCTATATAGAAAAGACATGCTTGGCACTAGTCTTTGCCGTTAAAAAACTCCGGCACTATATGCTGTCACACGAAATCAGATTGATATCTGCAGCAGATCCGCTCAAATACATATTGACTCAGCCAACACTGAAAGGCCGGTTGGGCAAATGGGCAGTAATTCTGATGGAATTCGATATCACATATATACCCCAGAGGGCAATAAAAGGACAGGCCGTGGCTGATTTCTTCGCAGAGCACCCTGTGCCAGAGAATGATATGTTGGGGACTGAGTTACCCGATGATGAAACATTAGAAGCCTGCCAGGCTCAGTCAACTATGTGGCAGCTATTCTTTGATGGAGCATCTAGGACAGAGACGGACTCCAATGGAAAGACCAGAATACGGGCCGGAGCCGGTATTGTGCTAAGATCGCCAGAGGGGGAGGTTGTGCATACTTCCTGTTCTATAAACAAGCCCTGCACTAATAATGAAGCCGAGTATGAAGCTCTGATAATCGGGTTGCACATCAGCCTCCACATGGGTATCCAGATGCTTCAGGTATTCGGGGATTCAATGTTGATAATAAAGCAAATCCAAGGTGAGTTCGAAGTGCGAAAGCCGGAGTTGAACCCCTACCACCAAAAAGCTGTGCGCCTCATGGCGAAGTTCTATCATATTGAGCTCAAGCATGTGGGCCGTGCACATAATGCCCAGGCTGATGCATTGGCAAAGCTAGCCAGCTCAATAGCAGTCCCACCGGATGAGACACTGAACATTGTTGTTATAAATCGGCGGCAAGTCCCCAGCATGCTAGAAGGCTGCCCCGAAGAAAATGAAGTCGCCACGATCAGTACAGAACAGGCATCTGACTGGAGACAGCACCTGCTACAATGGTTTTTGCACCAACAGCTGCCGCAGAAAAGAGAAGAAAAGATGAAACTTTTAAGGATCAAAGGTTCTTATGAATTCAGAAATGGAACTCTGTTCCGAATAATGGCAGATGCACGCAAGAAGATTCTGCTCCGCTGCCTGTCCACTGAGGAAGCTTGGCAAGCGATGAAAGAAATACATGCTGGGACGGCAGGTGCTCACCAAGCTGGCCCTAAGATGAAGATAGAAATCAAGAAGCTGGGCTACTATTGGCCCACTATGTTTGAAGATTGCTGCAAGTTTGCGAAGTCATGTCAGAAATGTCAGGAGCATGCTGCTGTGCCTAGAAGGCCACCTGCCGTTCTGCACCCTACAATCCCTAGCTGGCCGTTTGCACAATGGGGAACCGATGTAGTCGGCCCACTACCAACCTCCTCAGCCGGACATAAGTACATACTGGCAATAACAGATTACTTCTCCCGATGGGCGGAAGCTATAGCATTACGAGAAGTGACTGGTGAGCTGGTTGCCAGATTCATCAAACAAAACATTATCTTCCGGTTTGGGATCCCCAGCCGAATAATATCTGATAATGGAAGTCATTTCAGAAATCAAAAGATCTATCGGCTCGCCGAGAAGTATAAGATCGAGTGGAGGACTTCCACTCCTTACAATCCACAGGCAAATGGATTGGCAGAAGCCTTCAACAAAACGTTATGCACCTTGTTGGCTAAAGTCGTCAGTTCTAATAAGAAGGACTGGGAAGAAAAGATGTATGAAGCTCTATGGGCATACCGCACTGTCTTCAAGACACCTACAGGGTGCTCGCCATACTCGCTGGTATACGGCTCAGAGGCAGTAGTTCCGCTGGAGCTGGAAGTCCCGTCACTCAGGGTGGCAGTCCAATATGACCTGGCCCGTGGCGAACAAACCAATGCAGAAAGAAGATTACAAGAATTGGCTGAATTGGAAGGGAAGCGCCTCCAAGCTCAGAAGAATATCCAGATGTACCAGGCCCGCATGGCCACTGCATTCAACAAACTCGTAAAAGGACGAGAATTTAAGAAAGGTGACCTCGTCATGGTCAAGAAAAGAGAAGTCATGGCGTCCAACCCAAAAGGGAAGCTGAATCCTAATTGGGAAGGTCCTTATGTGATATATAGGGTCTACGAAGGAGGGGCCTACATGGTCGTTAACCATCGAGGGGAAATCCAATTCTCACCACTCAACGGTAGACACCTAAAGCTGTATCATGCCGCCCAACCAATATTCCCCGAGTAATCAGGCTAAAAGCTACCCTTCTTCCTCGGTCTAGCGGCACTCCGCCCTAACCGAGCTACCCTGCTCCCTTGGTCTAGCGGCACTCTGCCCTAACCGAGCTACCCATTTCCTTGGTCTAGCGGCACTCCGCCCTAACCGAGCTACCCTTTTCTTGGTCTAGCGGCACTTTGCCCTAACCAAGCTACCCATTTCCTTGGTCTAGCGGCACTCCGCCCTAACCAAGCTACCCATTTCCTTGGTCTAGCGGCACTCCGCCCTAACCAAGCTACCCTTCTCCCTTGGTCTAGCGGCACTCTGCCCTAACCGAGCTACCCTTTCCTTGGTCTAGCGGCACTCCGCCCTAACCAAGCTACCCTTTTCTTGGTCTAGCGGCACTCCGCCCTAACCAAGCTACCCATTTCCTTGGTCTAGCGGCACTCCGCCCTAACCGAGCTACCCTTCTCCTTGGTCTAGCGGCACTCTGCCCTAACCGAGCTACCCATTTCCTTGGTCTAGCGGCACTCCGCCCTAACCAAGCTACCCTTCTTCCTTGGTCTAGCGGCACTCCGCCCTAGCCGAGCCATCCCTTATCATGATCTAATGACAGTCAGACTTGTTACCCTCCCAAAAAGAGGGGAAGAGAGAATAAAAGAATGAAAATAAATAAAAATGGGGTTAAAAATAGAGATACCCTGCCGGTCTTGTTCAGGTTTTCCGAGCAAGGGCAAAAATGGCTAAAACCCAGCTGTGGTGAAAACCCGAAAGGGCACTGCAGGCAAAATCGGGTACCCCGCCACGTGAAAACCCGGAAGGGCGCGTGGGCAAAAGCAAGAGGGGGCTGGCTCCGGTGAAAACCCGACAGGGCGCTTGGGCCAGTAATATGGTGATCCTAAAGAAACCTCACCTCCCGTCATAAACTTCTCGTCGATCGGCCGGCACCTCGTCCAATCAACGATCAAACCCACCCAGTTCAGACCCTACGTCTGTCCTGATAAAACCCTCATACCTTGCCAAAGTCCCACCATGGTGAAACCTGCTTTGATCGATTGGCGCACTGCCCGGTCAATGATGAAACCTATCCGGCTTAGACCTTACGTCTATCCCGATGAAACCTATGAAATCCCTGCATTGGTATAAACCCAATACCGACGATGAAACCTGCTGTTGATTGATTGGCACATTGCCCAATCAGCGGTAAGACCTATCCAGTTTAGACCCTACGTCTATCCTGATGAAATCCATGATATCCTTGCATTGGTATAAACCCAATACCGATGATGAAACCCATCTTTGGTCGACAGGGCACCCTGCCCGATCGGCGAAGAAACCTGTTCGGTCTACATCTCACATCTGTTCCGACTAGAGCTGCGTGTCTCGCTATGTCCCACCGTGATGAAATCTGCTGCTGATTAATGGGCACACTCGCCCGAGCAGCAATGAAACCTATCCGGCTTAGACCTTACGTCTATCCCGATGAAACCCATGAAACCTTTGCATTGGTATAAACCCAATACTGATGATGAAACCTGCTGTTGATCGATTGGCACCCTGCCCGATCAGCAACAAAACCAGCCCAGGGTAGACCTTACGTCTATTCTGATGAAGATTCATAAGATCCTTGCATTGGTATAAACTCAATACCAATGATGAAACCCACCTTTGGTCAATGGGCACCCTGCCCGATCAACGAAGAAACCCGTCCTATCAAATTTGCATATCCCTTTACGTCCCGCCGTGATGAGACCTACCATTGGTCGATCGGCACCCTGCCCGATCAATGATAAAACCAGCCCAGTGTGGACCTTACGTCTACCCTGATGAAACCTATAAAATCCTTGCGTCGGTATATACCCAATACCGATGATAAGAGCATGCATTAATGAAGCAGCACATCGCCTGATCCGTGCTGAAGTCCCGATTCAGGAAACATATGTATATAAAAAAAATGGGGTTAAAAATAGAGATACCCCGCCAGACTTGTTCGGACATCCCGGATAAGGGCAAAAATGGCCAAAAAACCCCGCTGTGGTGAAAACCCGAAAGGGCACCGCAGGCAAAATCGGGTACCCCGCCACGTGAAAACCCGAAAGGGCGCGTGGGCAAAAGCAAGAGGGGGCTGGCTCCGGTGAAAACCCGAAAGGGCACTTGGGTCAGTAATGTGGTAATCTAAAAGTTCCATGCCAACCGGCACGCTACCTTTACCTCCCCTTCACTGATGAAGCCTTCCGTCGGTCATCTGGCTCTATGCCCCACCGATGATAAAGCCTTCCCGGGGTGGACCTTACGTCTACCCTGATGAAACCTACATACCCGCTTTCAAACGTCCCACCGACAATGAAACCCATCACCACCCTGATGAAGCCTGTCCAGCTCAGACCTCACGTCTGTCCTGATGAAGCCTACGCATTTCTTGGCAAGCCCCACATGCGATAAAACATGTTGGAATAGACCTTACGTCTATCCTGACGAGACCAACACCTTCACATACGTCCCACAGTTGATCGATTGGCACCCTGCCCGATCGATGATGAAACCTTGTCCAGTTTAGACCTTTCGTCTATACTGATGAAACTTATAAATCCCTTTGCATCGATATAAACCCAATATTGATGATGAAATCAACCGTTGATCGATTGGCATCCTGCCCGATCAATGATGAAACCTTGTCCAGTTTAGACCTTTCGTCTATTCTGATGAAACTTATGAAATCTCCTTGCATCGATATAAACCCAATATCGATGATGAAATCAATTGTTGATCGACCGGCACTTCGCCCGATTAATGATGAAACCCTACCCAGTTTAGACCTTTCGTTTATTCTGATGAAACTTATAAAACCCTTCGCTTCGATATAAACCCCATATCAATGATGAAACCACCGTTGATCGACCGGCACCGCGCCCGATCAATGATAAAACCCTGCCCAGTTCAGACCCTACGTCTGTTCTGATGAAAACTATGCCCCCTTCAAATGTCCCACCTGCCATAACCTCTACCCAGTCTAGACTTGCCGTCTATTCTGATGAAACCCCTTCTGTCACATCCCTGCAAATTGTCTCCCTCATAGCACATGTCGCCAAGAGGGACGTTTGATGATACCGACACAATCCGGTTTAAGCACCTCTTCGGATGCCCGTCACGCGGTGGAGCGAGTTCCCCATCCTTTCTCTGAAGGGGTGGACGCTCTCCTGCTAGGTACGAGCCATTCACATGAGGGATTGCTAAAACCACTACCCCACTTCCCGAAGTGATGAAACCACATGGTAGACAAGATGGATACACATGAAGCCAAAAGATCTCTTTTCATTTCATTACGAAGTGAGTACATAAGGGGCCCCGAGGGGACGCTGTGTCACAAAAAGAAAGAAAAGAAAAGAAAGTGAAGATAATTCATGGCCGCCGAAAGATATCTTCAAAGGCCAGAAGACCAACATAGGGGGCGGCTCCTAACTCATGAAGGCGCGCTTCCTCCTCCTGAAGCCTCATGGACAGGTCCTGGAAAGACATCACCCGACCCTCCAGTGAAGCCACCTCCTCGGTGGACTGTGGCCGAATAGAAGATAATTGCTGCAGCTCGGCCCGAAGTTCAGTGAGCTCCGCCTCCAAAACGGCTACCCGTTTCTGGATAGCCTCTCCCGCTGAATAATGCTCTGTAGCTCGGCCTGGCGTTCATCAAGTGTCAGCGTTAGCTTTTCCACCTCGGATTTGCATTCCGACCTCTGCAACTTCAACGCCGTCAGCCTGTCAACCATAATCCGTGCTAGGAAGTCTCTCCGATGCACGAATTTCAACAAAAGCAAGACCCGCTGAGCCCATGTGTCCAAAGGGCAGCCCATGGCTTGCAGGCCAGCAGTGAGGCGATTGGCGATTTCCTTCAGCTGTAGATATGTCAAGCCAGGCTGAGACTCTACTAGCTGGCGTAACATGTCCAGATGCTGCCAGACGAAGCTGTCAGGAGAAGTAAAGCCAAAGGAAGCAGATGCGACGACTTCGAAAGTCACCTCTCCGTCAATATCTGCCCATAGTCCAATGCCCGCTTGGGAGGACGAAGAAGGCAAATCTGCCGAAAGAGCTAGCCGGTATCTCTCTGTACTCCCCTGCTGGACTGAAGACTCCTCCTCTGCTGCTGCCTCGGGAGCTACACCTTGAACATCCGCGGGAGGAGAATCAATGAGTAATGGGGTTATCTCTGCAATGGAGGCTGCACCTTCAGCTGCTCTTTCTGGTGATGGGGACAGAGGTGCCTTAGACTGTGTAGGCAGGAATTCGGACTCTGCAGCCACTATGGCAGGAATTGCTAACTCGGGCGCGATTGACATTACTGCGGCCGGTATGAAAGCAGAGCTCCTAGCCGGATCTGCTTCGGCTCTAAGATCTGAAGCCCTAGCAGGGATGACGCTTTCTTCTGCAGCCCCCAAGTCTAATGATGCCAAGTCTGTCGAGGACTGTATCCGCACTGGCACAGGGCGAATGATCTCAGGAGCCCCCGTGCAAGTTAAAGGCAGAAAAGGAACAATAGCCAAATCTACAAGGGAAATGTCCATGAAGGATGTGGAGGTGGCCGAGGTAGCAGCAACAATACTCTGAGACCAAAGCAAAGCGACCTTCAGCACTAAATAAAAGAAACAAATGAAGCAGCATACATGAAGAACAACCCACCTTTGGAGCAGGGTCCGCACCCTCAAAATGGGGCGAAAGAGAAGAAAGCTCCGTGGCCGAAATGGCGAGTGGTGGAGTTATGTCAATCTCAGTATCGAGCCCGGCAAACTCCTCCTGAAATTCTTCCTCAGAGGATGACGCTGATAGTTCGGCGGGTCGAAGAGACGGAACACCTTTCGCAAGTGCAGGAGGGGCTTCTGACTTGGCAATACCTTCCCCTTCGCTGTCGCTGAAATCTACCTCCTCCTCATGGGAGACAGCCTGGGAGCTGCCCGAAGATATTTCCACACTAGCTATATGCTGGGCCGGTACCTCTAAAGCATGGCGGGATGAAGATCGAGTGATTATGCGTCTGGCCGGAATAGTACTCTGCTTTGGCCGAGTCTTGTGACCCTCCTGTGGTCGAGGCAGCTCTTCTGTCATTATCATGGCCTCGGCTTGCTCCCCGACTGCCACTGCTACAAGAAAAGAAAACTTCTGAGAAGTATAGCAAAGAAAACAACGGAAGTATGAAACAAATGGAAAAAGCACATTTACCCTCCTCCTCGCCAGCCGGGGTGGGAGAAGGCAGTCTTGTGTCCGTCTCCACAGGCGCTTCAACCTGCTCCTGGGCTGTATCAGATAAAAAGAAGCTCAGCCTCAAAGAACTCCCTAGGAGATTGGTCAAGATGACAAAGGAAGTTCCAGCTACAAGCTATCACCGTCACCTTCGGCAGATGCCTGTGCGGCCTCCCTCTGAGATGCGAATGCGTCAAATGAAGGGATATCCGGAAGAGGGGTTCCAGCTTCCTTCGCAGTCGAAGCCGACTTCCGGGTCCGAGCAACCTTGGCCTTCTTGGCCTTGGCGACTGCAACCTTCACCACAGAAGGCTTCCTCTTCTTGCCCGAGGCAGGGGAGTGGTCGTAGGTGCTGCTTCAGGAATTTCAAAGTGGGCAGGTTTCTCAGCTTGAGCAATTATCTTCCTGTAAAGCCCCTGCCGCTTTATGTCTGGTCTATCTGTACGAGACACGAGAAAGGTAGTCATAGTCAACATATGCAAAACATGACAATAAGAAGAAAGAAGCCATGATCAAACAAACAAGGAGCACACCTGCTGGGCCGTCATAAAATGTGGAAAGCGGCCAATACATATAAGCTACCTCCTTTGATCGGGAGGCGGCCTCCTTCACGAGCCAGCATACATCGCCAATAGTCTGACACTTCTCCGTCAGGGCGGCCAAGTCCTTATGGCCATGGAAATCAAGGCAATGAAATAGGCCGAGGTAATCTATGCACCAGGCGTCAACATAATGGAAAGAAACAAAAAGCTGCTTATTTAGAATGACAGCTACCGGGCTCTCCACTGTCAGCCCGTGGACATTTAACAGTACAAAAAGCCAGGAGGTGTGCTGATAATATGACTGGGTGCGGTCCTCCCTCCGCACAAAGGTCCTATAAGGATGAAACCTGTCTGTCGGACCCCTCCAAGAAGTAGCCTTCGAAAGTGGTTCCTCCGAGGGGAATGGATACTGCACCTCCAAATGAGTGTCCCCTATGTGGCCCAGCTGTCTCAAGTCTCTGGTGAAAGTGTCCACATCAACTTCAGAAAAGACAGGAGTGGGTAGTTCCGCACCCGCCTCCTTCAAAGACCGGCGGGCAGCGATATAAGCTTCTGCCTCCCTCTGGTGCTGGGAATAAAGCCTCCTCAGATGGACCTCGTCAATATCAAATACAGGCCCTGATTGCCGCTTCAAAAAGGAGCGCTCGGCCACATCCCAGAAAGCGCCTCTGCCATCTTTATAAAAATTGGTGCGTATGTTCCACCACTTGATATAGTCTGATGAGACCCGAGGGAGACGATTGGAGACGGTCGGGACCCTGAAAGTTGTGTCTTCCCGACGATGAAAGAAATCCCACCATATCCGACCGTCGCCGGCAATACTGGACCCGTGCTTGGCCTGGCTCTCCAGAGGAAACTGAGCAGCCGATGGAGGGATATGCTGGTCGTAACCAAAATTTCTGCCAAAGCGGAAGGGATAATAGGGCTCCAAAATGAGCAAGCCCCCCTTCCTGAAAACTAATACACTGGGCCGTATGGCCATGGCCCACCTCACCAATTCTGGTTCTAAAAGAGGCCGGGTGGCGGCGACCCCCGAAACAGGATGGACATAAACCTCCACCTCCTCCATTTTACACTCCCTTTGAGGGTCCACCAAGGGAGCTGAACCTGCTGCCAAGCTCCAAAAGTGAATGCTGCCAGGTGCGTCTACAGGCACTCTTATTAGCCTACCCCTCATCTTGAACAGCTGTTCTGAGAAAGGACCAGGTTCAGCGCTAGCGAACTCAATCATACGAGGGAGCAGTGTGTCTGACTGTAAAGTTCTCGGGGCCAGCTCAGGGAAAATGCTGCAAACCCAGGCATTGAAGAAATGAAAGGGACCCACAGTCCTCGAAGAGCGGGGGGTCTGATGTCTATGCAAGTCCCCCAAGGATTTGTAAATTAAACACAGAGCCACTGGGCACAAAGACAATCGCATCCCCCAAGCCATCTGGCAGGCCGGATATATAGCCTCGGGTCTAATAATCGTCTCGTCCCCTTGAGGGAGAGCGAAAGTGCATAGCCAGAAAGTCAAATAGGCCGCACAATGGGTGATGGGATCAACCCCTGCTGGGTTCGGGCCATCCGCGTCTGTCCGGCGCAATGAAGCTGGCAGTGCTGACTTGTAACGGGGGGCCCTGACCTGTTTACCGGAAGTCAGCCCTACGGAAGGAAAGTCTGCGTACCTCAAGGGACCCCCGAAGAAATATTGTATCCACTGCCCCACACGGACTCTCAGTCGGCTGCTCTTTTCCCTGGCTTGATAGCCTTTGGAGGACCCCCTACTGTAGGCCAAACAGATGGACCGGTAAGCTTTCATCAGGTACCGGTATGCATAACCGAAAGAATAGCGGCCCTCTCCAATAGAGGCGTCCTTGATGGAATCATCCAGGCAGACCTCCTCATATGGCTCTCCGTCCATGGGTAGGCCAGAAAGCTGCGATAAACTCCAGAGGTCGAGGGATGTCTCGCCTTCCGCTGTATAGAATGTATTGAACTGCGGGCAGAACACTTCAAGCATACCGCAACACAATCCCCGAGAGACGGGATAGCGGAACTGGAGGCAAATACACTATGGTATACCCCAGCTCTAACCAATAGAGGGGCATACTCCTTCAAAACATATTCTGTAAACTCCACTGCTCCAACCCTAAAAAGATGGGCGTCTGTCAACTTGGCATCTCCAAACCAGCCGGCAGCCAGCTGATATTTAAACTGAACGGCCAGGCAGTTAAGAACAAATGGCTCGTCTCTATAACCCCACTTCGCAGGCGCCAAAAAGAGTCCGAATGAAGTCTTCTCTCGGTGGACACGGCCGGTGGTATGATCCCACCTTGCAGGGGTGAATTCTGGGGCCCGGGTTAGCATCTTCTTCTCGGGTTCTAAATCGGAGATGCCCAGCACAGCATTCCAGTCCCTCTGTTCACCTGGGAGATATATGGCTCGGGCTCGATAGACAGAACCCTTCATGCTGTCTCTATCGGCAAGTATTGCCGCTTCCACGGAACGGGCAATAATAACATCCCGCATTCCACGTACGGTGAAAGTCCGAACAAACGGCAGCAAATGACGATCCTTCGGCAAGTCCGGGCGGTAGTCAGCAGCTCTCCTGAATTCAGCACCCTCCAGGGAAGAATAAATTTCAGCAGTCGATACGGTGTCAGTTTCAGAATCGGAAGATTCGTCGACACTAGAAATCTGGTCATAGACAAAGCTCAGGCTATATACATTCAACCAGTTGACTTTGGCCCGAGATATGTCCGGCTGAGCTGATGAACTTGTTCCAACGGCTCCGGAAGATGCAGCAGCAGAACTGGAAGCCATGTCAGCACCTGCAGTCAGAAAAAGACAAGAAAAGAAGCTTCAGAAAGATGAATGGGCATGAAACAATAAGACAAACAAATTCTCAAAAATTTCGGCAGCATCTCCTCTTGTCCGAGGTATGCCCAAAAAAGAATAGGGAGTCACCCACCAAGAGGGAGTGATCCCGAGCATAAGATGGGACTCAATCCCATATATATAGCGAACCTACCCCAAAAAATCGGCAAAGAAGGGGGGGGGAAATGACGCTCTCGGGGGGGGAAGCTCACAGCTCACCGCCACCGCCAAAGTGAAGAAAGAGAAAGAAGAGGAAAGAATGAGGGACAGCAAGGCTTTCGGCACCTTAAAAAGGGCCCAAAGCTGAGGGGCTCTCGGCGCGGCCAAATGCGCACCGAGAACCCCCCGGCCGAGAGCTCCCGTCGGCCAAAAGGCGCGTCGAGAGCTCCCCGGCCGAGAACCCCCGTCAGCCAAAAGTCGCGCCGACAACTCCCAGGCTGAGAACCCCTGTCGGCCGTGAAGCGCGCCGAGAAGCCCATGCGCCCACTCGCGCCGATATCCTTCGCGCCGGGAGGTCCATACCGAGAAGCTCCGAAATGCTGGAAATAAAGAAAATACAAAAAATGAATACATCAAAATGAAAGATGGATATGCAAAAGGGTTACTACAGCAACATGATCAAGCTGAAGGACAATGTCAAGGATAAAACTGAGGAATATACCCTCAAATGATGAAGAACACCTGCAGACCCCGTGTTGCTTATTCTGCACTTACGCCGCCCGCAGGTGGGGGGCATTTGTTGACACCTAGAAAATGAACAGGGGTGGAAGCATAACTGAAAAGAAAATCAGGCCAACAGTAGAAGACCACTGATGAAGCTCGCCAACCATTCACCCAGCTAAAGCCTTTGTCGGCCAAAGCTGATGCCCGGTGCCGATGTCATTCAGACGGCAGCACCGATGAAGCCGCAGTCACTCGACTGATGGGACCTCCCAGCCTTTTAAGAAGAGCTGTACTACTGCTTTGTCCGAGAATCCACGGATGATATGTCAAGGTAAGCCAGATGTCAGCTTACTGATGGATGTAATATGAGATAAAGATGAAACCGGCACCGACAGATAAAGATTGTCAGGGCTCCTACAAAGTCAGAACAGAAGAGCAATCCTCTCCACAGATTACATACCCGGCCGAAGTCTGTCAGACTGAAGCTGATGTCTGGTCTTGTCACCGTTCGGATGACAATGCCGATGAAACATACCCGATTTTGTCGTCATTCATACGGCAATACTGATTAAACCCCAGTTCGTTCACTGATGGAGCCTCAAAACGATCTCAACAAAGTCATGCCTCTACTAAAGGTGGGCTTTATTCGGTTCTGATGAAGATTAATTCAAAAGAAAGCATGAAGAGAAGCCTAAGGTACGAATGAGGCCTGAAGGCGCTAGATGGGCCGGCCATTTGGGCTCCTGTTAGTGGCGCCGGGAGCCTCAACAGGGGGCTACTTGTCGCGTCGGGAGATGTCTCGAATGGAACTGGCCACACCGACTGCCCTTCGCCGAGAGCACAGAAGGATGAGACCTATATAAACATACCCCCTTTAAAGAAAAGGGGATCGGAGGATCAGAAGCCAGACCATCGATCAAAAAGAAAGAAAAAGAGAAGAGACCAGAGAGAGAGAGAGCCTCCTCCGCTGAAAAAGAAAGAGAGAAGAGACCCATTCCCAGGGAAGAAGCTCCAGGTGGGCATCCGGGGGAGGGAGAGGAGTCAATGCTCCGCCCTCCCCCATGTTTGTTTTCTCTTTTCTTCTATTTCATGTAATACTTTCGAATCTTATCTCGATTCATGCAATGTAGCTGAAATATCTCGGCATCTATCTGTTCCCCTTTCCCTCACTCTCTCCCTGTAATCGGTTTGGGTATGGGAATGATGTTTCATATGGGTTTTCTGACTATGTGTCTTCCGTGATGGGCATCATCAAACGAATGGATATATATGTATGATGGGCTGTAGTTTGAGCTTGATTTTTGCTTTTTCTTAAGCCCTATTGCCATTCTCTGTGTTATTTGTAAATCAATAGCATGATGATCAGTTTCGTCTATCCTTTCTCTGCCTCGTAGCACTGTTATTGCTCACCCCAAAGCCCGAAACAGATTATTCTTTGGCTGCTGGGATGAAGCCGTGCTGTGCAATGATTGAGGCTTGAGAAACTCCGGGGTTCCAAGCATGTGTGTTTCCTCCGTATATGTCATCTAAGTCTCCTCTGGGGCCAGAGACAGCCATCTCTTGGCTCCCAGGGTGACGAATGACCATATTAAGTTTGTCCCCAAGCTCTGCATGATAACGGCGATGAACAGGGGCATTCAGACTTCGGCCTCCCAGATGCCTCTCAAATCCCAATACTCCTCTGGATTCTAGACCTAATCCAACTCAAAGTGGATGCTTCGGACAGCTCAGAGCCCATAGAGTCCGTCGCTTTCAGCCCAAACCACCATTAAAACCAGAAAACAGAGTACCGTAAGCTTTGTTCTGATCCCGGCACCCTCATACTTCTCGGATCAACCTACAGTAAATTTGGTGAATAGCTCCCGGCGCCGCTTCTTCAGGCGCCGAGAACCACCAGGATCAGCTCCTCCCCCCTTTTTTCTTTGCGCGCCGGGAGCCCCTATGCCTTGGCTTTCTTCCCCGCGCACCGGGAGGCCCTCTTTCTTCCTCATGTGCCGAGAGACCCTCCGGGCCATCCTATCAGCGCACCGAGAAACCCGTGCCGGGAGCTCTCTGGCATCCTTGCCATTGGCACCGAAAAGCCAACATGTACACCTCAAGTCGTAAAACCTTTGCTACCACTGAAGAAACCCCATAAATACTCTTGATATGTCAAGGGATGCCCTGGGCCATCATATGCACCTCGGGGGTGACAATTAATGGGGATAACCCTCCCCTTTTCTACGAGGTTTTCCGGACTCGATCGGCTTTTATAACCTTCCGAGGCAATGGAGCTCCGCCACTGCATAAGCTTCGCTGACCTCTAAAGGGATATCGAAACAGTGCTGCAGGCACGTACATGGTTAGGGGTTCAATACCCCTCTATTTGGCTTTCACCCCGGCATTCCGTGGGTGATCGTCTATCATTCCCTGGCAAATGCTGAGTCCGTGGGAGATGCTGTCAAAATTCTCCCAGGACCACGAAAAGCCGACATTAAGCTGTCCCCGGGACTCCGTATGACACCGGTGACAGGGATCCTCTACGCCTTGGCCTTCCCAAATTCCTCCTCGATCCTGATGTTCTTATAAAGCCCAAGCCTAATCTAGTTCAAACTTTGATGCCCTGACCTATTTTTGACCCCAAAGAAATCCTTCCCCTTGGCATGAATCAATCAGATACCCAAAACAGAGTATCGTAAGCTCTGTTCTGGTCCCGGCGCCCTCACTGCTCTCGGCTCAGCCTACAGTAAACCGGGTGAATAGCTCCCGGCGCCACTTCTTCAGGCGCCGAGAACCCCCAGGGGCAGCTCCTCTCCCTTTCACCTCAGCGCGCCGGGAAGCCCGGGCCGAGAACCTCCAGAGTCCTCTTTGCATCCTCCGCGCCGGGAGACCCCCCCTTGCAGCCTCGTCGCGCCGGGAGCCTTGCTCAACCATCCCGCGCCGAGACCCTCTTCTAGCATTTCTTCCTCGCGCCGGGAAGCCTGCGCCGAAGGCCCTCTCCCCTTTGGCTTCTCTTTGTCGCGCCGGGAACCTAAGTCCTCTCGTCTTGGCGCCGGGAACCCCCAACCTTCTTGTTTTTGGCGCCGGAAGCCCTGGCCTTCCCATTTTTGGGTCGTGCCGAGAGCCTGTGTCCATTCAGAGCGTGCCGAGAGCCCGATCTACCACCCAATGAATTCCAATACCCAAAGTGAACCCACAAAAGGGATATTTGTGGATCACCTGATATGTCCCAGGGATAAAATTGAAGGGGAGTCATAACCCCTATGTTCCACCTAACTGCAACGGATTTATGAATAACCCTTTTGCTCGGGGGGGTCTTGCCACTGCATGAATCCCGCTAGCTTTTCAAAGGGAAAATCACACATTGCCCCATAGCCCATATGTACACGGGTTGGGAGGTTCGGCCTCTCTAGCTCTCGGCTTTCATCTCGGCATTCCGTGGGTGATAGCCTATTTCCCCCTGGGCATAACCCAGATTAAAAGAAAGGCCGTAAAAATACCGATCGAAGCTTTAAACCTATATCATGGCCATGGCTTTGCCTTTCCGTGGTGGATATCTTCTATCTCCTTGTTTCCACCAAGTATAACTGTTTTGAACCGCCAACCACACGATCTAGTCGGTTTCTGTGGTTGATGTTATTATCTTACCCGCCTCCTCGGCCCTGGTATGAAGTTTAAAGTTAAGCATGTGAATATCTGTTTGCCTCTCGAGGCCTCTTACTTTAGCGTTTAATCAAGGGTTGTCCTTCCCTGGAAGGATGTAATTAACGTCATAACGTTCATGGTATGACGGACTTCAGGTCCCGACACGATCACTCACAATCGATGACCATGTCAGATCGAGCGCACAATGAAATCGTCACACATGTGACTGGCACGCCAATAAATCCATAAATATAAATAAATGAACGAATAATAAAAAAATAAAAAAATCCGCGTCCACAGCAACCGAACAAGAAGAAGAACGAAATGAGGATGGAGGAAACGAGGGAGACGATGGAGATGAAAATGAAGATGACGGTGATGAAGAAGAAGATGAGGAAGATGATGGCGAAGAGGAGGAAGATGAAGAAGATGGAGAAGGAGGAGAACCACCGGCGGCGGCGGCCCCTCGACCACAACAACCCCGGCAACCCCGACAGCCATGCCAGCCCCATCAGCCTCTTCATGGAGGGTTGCTAGCATCGGAACGCAGCAAGGTAGGTGCCCCTTGCCCAAGCCCTTCCATTTTTTAATTTATTTTATTTTCATCAAATTTTCCATAGCCCTCGGTGAAGGGAAAATATCAAACCAACAACACAGTAAAATGACGCCCCCAGTGGTGCCGTCAATTCAAACCACGACCTACTTCAAGTTGTCAATTTAAATTATTTTTAATTTCTAAAAATAATTAATTCATGAAACCACGCTCTGCAGCATGTCGTCATTTTAAAAATATCATGTTTAATTATCATTTGCTGTTATTTTCCTGCCATTTCTTTTTGATTATGATATATCTCTCTGTTTTTATTTCCATTTCGCAAGCTGTTATTTTAAAACATTTCAGAAAACAACGCCCCTCATCGGGGCGTTAATTCATTAAACAACGGCCATACGGGTGGTCATTAATTCAAAATTTTCACAATTATGTTTTAGGATAGAAAATATCATTTAAAACCGCGGCCCCCACAGGGGCGTCACTTCATCAATCAACAACCCATGGTTGGTCGTCAATTCAAATTATCCATAAAATCATCAAAACACATTTTGAAGTAACGCCCCCCATAGGGACGTCAATTAACCAAGTAACGACCATAAGCAGGTCATCAATTCAAACAGAGAACAAAACAGCACATGAATATCCATGAAACTCAAATCAGAATGTTCTTTTTGTTGGAAGGGTTTGATGAGGACTCGGATCTCCAGGGTCCAGGTTCGGGCTGCATACTACGGACTTCTAGATTTTCAGAGGGATAGAGTAGATGTTATGGGGTTCAGACCCTTCTATTGGGACCGGTGCGATGGATTCAGAGGGGGGTGAATGAATCTCCCCTTTAGAAATTTACCCAATTAAAAACTATAACCAGATACGACAGTGGAATCCAGACTAGTTGAGCTATACAAGATAAGAAGGACAATGATTGTCTTGAACAAACAGTTGAGCTGCAAGAGTGCAGACTTCTAAGCAAACTTGCGTTATTAACTGAACTCAATCAAGTGAACGAATGGAACTTAGATGCTCAGATGACTTGAGTGAATTTGACACTCTCCAGAACCAATCTCAAATAAACAATATGAAATAAATTCTTCGCTAGACAAACGATTCAGATCGAACCTAAGCATACATCTAGCGGATCAGAATAGACACTCAAACCACGATGCAAGAAGAGTTTTTAGGTGGTTCGGTCCACAGACCTACGTCCACCCCTCACTCCAAACCGGAGTGAGGCTTCCACTAGCAACAGCTAGAACCGCAGACTCTGTCTGCAAACAAATGCTGCCTAACAGCTTGACCAGGGGAACAACCTCCCCTCTTCCTCCAGACCGGAGGGAAACCACTAGTGACTACCCGTCACTAGCAACCAGAGACCGAAGTCTCTCTTCCTCCAGACCAGGAGGGAACCCACAGGTAGCAACCACTACCTGCAAACCCGGAGTCAGAGACTCCCTTCCTCTGAGACCAGAGGGAACCTACAAGTGACACACCGTCACTTGCAACCGGAGATTAAAATCTCCCTTCTCCTGAGTCCACAGGAGGAACCCGACCTCAAACCAGAGAATCGGAAAACATAGTGATCAAATAAAAATAAAAACAAGAAATGATAAAAACACAGCGACTGAAAGCTGTAAAGGATAATAACATAGATGTGGCTCCCACGGAGCTGACTGGCCTGGATTTGATCCACGGTCCAGTAGACAGATCTTCAATAAAGTCTTCTTTCTTCTTCTCCACGAACTCTCTCTCTCTTTCTCTTTTTCTTCTTCTGCTTTCACACTCTGCCTCTCTGCCCTCCTTTCTTTTCTTCTCACTGTCTACTCTTCTCTCTGCTCTTCTTCTTTCTTTTCTCTTCTTCTGTCTTTTTTTCTTCTTCTGGATCGTGCAGGCTCTAATTCACTCTCTGCTTCTGCCCCTTCTGCTTCGATCAGATCATCTTTAGAGGAAGAGGCTTCATTATATAGCAGCAGCAGGAAGGTGGGCGTGTGTCCTCCTCAGTTCCCGCCCTAACACCTTGGCTGCGTGGCAGCATTTCAGCCTGCAGGATGACACGTGTCACGATCCTAGCTTCTTGGATCACGTGCCCTTCTCAATTTTCTCGAGCAGATATTCTGTCAGGTCAGACGAGGATGCACTGAGTAAGTTCAGAGATTGAACTGAGTTTGTACAGACATGATGCAGCATATAGGAAAGTATGAACATCGAGATTGAATACACAGACATGCCTTTACGAATGTACAGACTTTGTATCTAATGCGCAGAGCCATGTACAGACTTTGCAATGCCTAGTGTTAAAGCATGACAGCACAATGCACAAACAATGCGTATGCATGACACTACCCTCTGTATGCAGCAGAACATGTAGACTTGAATGCGTGGTGGCGAATGTACAAACTTTGTCTTGAGATGTGTACAGATGCATAAGGAAGAAGTATGCAATGTACAGACTTGGAAATGCTTGAAGCACATGATGCAATGTACAGACTTGGAAATGTTGCATGCACAAGATGATGTACAGACTTGGTCTTGCGACCACGGCTGTACAGACTTTGAGAAACGATGCACAGAGACGCTAAGTGAGACGGATCATGCTAAAACAATGTACAAACTTGTAAGACGCTAAGTGAGACGCTAAGTGAGACGGATCTTAACTAGCACTGACTTGAGGATGCACGATTGTATAGACTTGCGAGTGTAGCAGCCAATGTATAGACCTGCGAGTGTGTGAGCATGCGATGCAATGTACAGACTTTGCCACGCCTACGCCAAGACGATGTACAGACTTGCTGCTGAAGAATGTACAGACTTGTCTGATGCAATCTAGGCAAAAACTATATACAGACTTTATAGCGTGTAGACATTGAATATGCATAAATCAACCGTAGAGTGTACAGACTTTGCTGAGGGATGCACACATGCAAAATGAACTTGGATGAACAGACTAAGCCACGAGCTGAGCTCTAACGAATGTATAGACTCTACGTGCAAGCAACCTGACGATGTATAGACTCTGTTAATGCACTGATCAAGCAACTTGACGATGTATAGACCCTGTTAATGCACTGATGCATAGTATGCATATGACAGAAATTGAACCGATGCAGTGAGAGAAAGAAAACAAGAATGCAATCTATATACCAGAACATTCAAACAGAATAATGCATTCAAAACATCATTTCATCATCATTCTTATGTGGATACTCATTGAGTTGCTATCATCAAAACAACTAAACAACAACTCCCTATCATCAAATCACAAGGGGCACAACAATCTCCCCCTTTTTGATGATGTCAACACAATGAGTTACACAGACTCAGCAAACAATTCTTCCCCTTTGACACAATCAAAAAGGTTTGTGAGTGGAATGAAAGACATGTATGAAGTCTGATACCAATTCTCCCCCATAGAAACATGCAAAGAGAGTACTGAATATAAGAACTCCCCCTATCAACATGAAAGTTTGACAACTCTCCCCCTTTGCATAGTACATGTTCTCCCCCTGGGATGCTATCAAACAGACAATTATTCTCCCCCTTTGCCATCAACAAAGAGGAGGTAAAAAAAATAAGGGAAGAAGGACATCTGACTGGCATTCTGAGCAAGTAGTTCAGGAATTAAGCATTCTAAAGCACAGAGTCTTCAGTCATATGAATTTAGAAACTGCTTAGAGATAGAATTCTAGTTTGAAGGTTATAAAAGTTAGAGTTCATGCACTACAATCATTGAATGAGTTTGCTATGCATGATAATAGCAATAAACCAGAATCACATTTGAGCATGAGAGATTCAGTTTCAAAGCATCTTACTTTCTTAGACTCAGTAAAATTTGTTAAGAGATACCAAGTCATGTATTGAAATTAAACAATTTGACATACCTGAATTTTCTCTTAGAAGGATCAGCATTTTCAATTTGATTTCATTAAGGGCATCAGGTGCCATTTGTCTTTTTGCGTAAGGGTACACGTTTATCAGACGCCAGTACCCCTAGATACTCAACATGATGGACCATTCTTCCTATAATCAAATTCAACAGGAATGATTTGCACCTTTTTGTGTGAAGGTACATGTTTATGAGACGCAGGTACCCCCAGGTACTCAGTGAAACCACCCTACTATTTTGATCTTTTATACAGAGATAACTGATACACATCATGACATATGTGTTGTCCATTTCTTTGATGGATCACTCAGTTTCTCAGTGCTTTGTAAGTCATTGCTCTGCCAATATTATTTTTCAAATATTTTTCAAGATTTTTCAATATTTTTTTTAGCTGTCCTTTATTTGTTTCAGAATGACTTGTTTAAGGACAATACACATACTTAGCCTTCTCTAACAGGATTTCAGGTGAGTTTTCAGATTTCAGACACAATTAACTTTGTCTGACATGTAACGAAATAATGGTTGAGAGTTATTACCAATTATCAACACTCATATTTACTGATTGTAATCTTTAAACTCTAAAGTTTATAAAATTTAAACCATTAAGTCAGTCTTTAAGCAATTAAAATTCTTATAAAGGAAGAAGTCTGTTTTCTATTGCTTAAGAATTAGAACTGACTAACAGATTGCCATATTGTCTGACTCAACTCATCAGGGTCAAGGGCTTTAATGAATTCAAGAGAGAAAAGAATTTGAGTTTCAATGAAGTTGATGACCTCTCTGAATTACATACAACACTCCCCCTGTCTATATGCATGTGGTTTTGCAAATGAATGGGAAGAATTAGAGGAGAGAGAGCTTAGACATAGTCATGGCTGAATGATATGCAGTGAGGATCATTTCTTTTTAGATTTTTCAAAATTGATGATATGCAATACACTGCTCTTACATGCATGCTTATGCAATGACTCTCCTTCAGATATTTCCTGAACATGAATGTCATGAACATTATGCACGGATAACCAAACTCCCCCTAACTATATGCAATAAGTGAGGTTTCTTAATGCAACATATGCAATATCATTATGCAGGGAAGTTGATAAATATGTATCATAACAAGAATGTATAATGCATTCATCAAAGGAGTTGTCATGATATGCAAGCATCCGGAGCACACAAATTCAGAAGATAGAATTTAAACTGAGTTTTTAGAACTAACCTGAATAGTTCACTCCTGGGGGGGTTTCACTTGTGAGTGCCTTGGATTATTAACCCCTTTATTCATCAGCTTCCAAGGCACACCTGCAGCACATTAATCATTTTGATCCTACAGGAACCCAAGCAGTCTTGGGTCATGTATTAGCAGTGACACTCCTAGTAGGTTTTCTCAATAAGTTTTTAGCTTGTTTATCATCAAAACACATGATATGACAATTATACATAGAATGCCCAACCTGCCCACAATAATGACATGATGTAACAGCCTTTGAGTTCTTTTTGTGAACAAGATTATAATCATGGAATCTATGTGGATAAACATGGAAATTTCTGTTACTTACATGAAATTTTGGTTTACCATAACCTTCCCACCAGCATTCTGAAGCTCGGTGGCCAAGTTTTCTACATTCAAAACATACATGAATCTTTTCTTTTAAAGCAGATTTATTTCTACCAAAATCATTTCTGTTTGCAGGGAATTTGGTAATTTCAAAATTAAATTTCTTTCCCTGAACATGCCAACAATCTTTTGCCCTATGGCCTGGCTTCCCACAATTGAAGCACCTACCACGCTGATTTATGACAGCAGATTTATTCTTATTGATAACATTCGATGGACATGATTAACATGAGGATAGAATTTTCTCTTGCCTTCAGCTGACCAGCACTGAACAGCAACATGTCCCATTTTTCCACAATTATAGCAATGAATTTTCTTTTCCCTGGAGACATGCTTTCTAACCTGATTGTTTTGTTCAGCAGTTAAGTCATCCTTTTCCATCAAATTACACTCATGCATCAGATGACCGAACTTGTGACAGTAATGACAGATCATTTTCTTTTTAGATGCATGTGAGTGTGTGGGTAGAACATGCAAAGTGGGGACAGGAACATGTTGGTTCTTTTCTTTTTGTTTTTCTGTTGTTTTCTTTTGAGCAGATGATTGAGAACCAGGAAGGTTCTGAGGGCTGTGAGAAGTTGAGCTGGAAACAAAGGAAGTTTGAACTTTATTTTTAAAACTCTTCTTGTTTGAAGGGTTATAGCCCAACCCTTCATTCTGAAAATTAGCCTTTGTTCCTAGAATCTTGTCCAGATTATCTTTTCCGTCCACAAATTTTGACAAGGAATTATTCAAATCCTTAATTTCATTTTCCAGAGAAACGATGTGTATTTCATAACTGGCAATCTCTTGTTCATTGCAATTTACACATTCGTTTAGCACCTTGTTTACAGTTTTATATTTCTCAACTTCTTGTTCCAGATTTCTCAATTTTTCATATTCTTCAATGTAAACAGATTTTCCTTTTTCTAAGAAAGCAAGTTTCTCTGACATAGCAGTGTTCAACTGCTTCAATCCTTCAACCTCTTTAGTTAATTTGTCATTTTTTGATTTCAGATTTTCAGTTTCTTCAACAAAGCCTTTATCAATTTTCATTGAGCTCATTTTATCATTCAGCTCTTCCTCTATCTATTCAAGCTCTAGAGTCTTGTTTAACAGATCTTTGTTTTCTTCCTTTAGGGAAACAATTAACTCCTTCTGCCATTCTAAATTTGAGTGAAGATTTTCATTTATTTCCTTGAGAAATGGACACTCATTGCATGCAGATTTACCAGAACATATTGTTTGAGCCTGGAGTTTTTCACATTGTTTCCTAAGACATTCATTTTCAGATTTTAGAACATCCAATTCAGAGCTAACACATTCAAATTCTTTCAACAGTTTTTCATTCTGAACTAAATTATTAAAATGAACCTGATCATCATCAATTGAGCTAAATTTTTCTTTTAGTTCAGAAATTTCACATACAAGTTCTTGATTTTCTTCTTTAAATAAGCCAATTTGTTTCTTAAGCACTTGGACTTCAGACAAGCATGCATCATAGGACTGTTTTCGTTTTAAGCAATTTTCACATGAGGACTCTAAACTATTCAGATCAATTTTCTTTTTCAATTTTTTATATTATTTTCTTAACATCTCATGTGACTCAAGTAACTCACCATATGCACCATGCCAATCATCTAAAGTATAATTCTCGAAGAGGTTTACCTCATCATCATCCTCTTCTTCATTTTGGCTGCCACTTTGATTTCTTCCGTTAGCCATCATGCAGCTGTCCTCATTTCTCCTCTGAGCTAGCTTCAGGTTATCCAGAATGTCCTTAGCGGACCTGTAGTCATGAAAACAAGAATGTAGGGCCTTGTCAGTAGCTTCTTTCATTAGATTCAAAACTCTCTGATTCTCTCCATACCTTGATCTGTGACTGTCAGTCCATTTGGATTCTTTCTTTGGTAGTCTGTGAGGACCGTATGAGATTAACTTCCACAGATCCAGATCAATCAGTTTCACACAGTTATGGAGACTGCTAACCCACGAGTTAAAATCAGAGCCATTGAAAAACGGTGGAGAACCCATGGAATAAATCGGCAAACAGATCAATCCACCAGAGGGTAAGTTCAAAATGCACCAAAGATGATAGGATCCTCTGCAGATCGTTGGATCTGATCAGTCCGAGACCCGCTCTGATACCAATTGTTGGGACCGGTGCGATGTATTCAGAGGGGGGTGAATGAATCTCCCCTTTAGAAATTTGCCCAATTAAAAACTATAACCAAATACGATAGTGGAATCCAGACTAGTTAAGCTATACAAGATAAGAAGGACAATGATTGTCTTGAACAAATAGTTGAGCTGCAAGAGTGCAGACTTCTAAGCAAACTTGCGTTATTAACTGAACTCAATCAAGTGAACGAATGGAACTTAGATGCTCAGATGACTTGAGTGAATTTGACACTCTCCAGAACCAATCTCAAATAAACAATATGAAATAAATTCTTCGCTAGACAAACGATTCAGATCGAACCTAAGCATACATCTAGCGGATCAAAATAGACACTCAAACCACGATGCAAGAAGAGTTTTTAGGTGGTTCGGTCCACAGACCTACGTCCACCCCTCACTCCAAATCGGAGTGAGGCTTCCACTAGCAACAGCTAGAACCGCAGACTCTGTCTGCAAACAAATGCTGCCTAACAGCTTGACCAGGGGAACAACCTCCCCTCTTCCTCCAGACCGGAGGGAAACCACTAGTGACTACCCGTCACTAGCAACCAGAGACCGAAGTCTCTCTTCCTCCAGACCAGGAGGGAAAGAGTCAGAGACTCCCTTCCTCTGAGACCAGAGGGAACTTACAAGTGACACATCGTCACTTGCAACCGGAGATTAAAATCTCCCTTCTCCTGAGTCCACAGGAGGAACCCGACCTCAAACCAGAGAATCGGAAAACATAGTGATCAAATAAAAATAAAAACAAGAAATGATAAAAATACAGTGACTGAAAGCTGTAAAGGATAATAACATAGATGTGGCTCCCATGGAGCTGACTGGCCTGGATTTGATCCACAGTCCAGTAGACAGATCTTCAATAAAGTCTTCTTTCTTTTTCTCCACGAACTCTCTCTCTCTTTCTCTTTTTCTTCTTCTGCTTTCACACTCTGCCTCTCTGCCCCTCCTTTCTTTTCATCTCACTGTCTACTCTTCTCTCTGCTCTTCTTCTTCTTCTTTCTTTTCTCTTCTTCTGTCTTTTTTTCTTCTTCTGGATCGTACTGGCTCTAATTCACTCTCTGCTTCTGCCCCTTCTGCTTCGATCAGATCATCTTCAGAGGAAGAGGCTTCATTATATAGCAGCAGCAGGAAGGTGGGCGTGTGTCCTCCTCAGTTCCCGCCCTAACACCTTGGCTGCGTGGCAGCATTTCAGCCTGCAGGATGACACGTGTCACGATCCTAGCTTCTTGGATCACGTGCCCTTCCTAATTTCCTCGAGCAGATATTCTGTCAGGTCAGACGAGAATGCACTGAGTAAGTTGTGTTTTGAACAAAGCATGTACAGACTTTGTATATAAGGCGCAGAGCCATGTTCAGACTTTGCAATGCCTAGTGTTAAAACATGAGAGCATAATGCACAAACTAAGTGTGTGCATGTGTGGACTTGAGTGCATGACACAGGCCGATGTACAGATTTGTTTTCTGAACGATGCACAAATGCATAGTGAATGGACTTAGCGTGCATACGACAATGACGATGTACATGCTTGCCACCTGAAGTGTGTACAGACTACACCGAAGGGTGTTCAGACTTTTGGGATGTAATGTAGACACCCTGCACAGACTTCATTCATGCAAGCAAGACAGTGCATAAAGAGAAAGTATGTACAACGAGAATGAATGCACGGACATTCCATTCACAAGTGTACAGACTTTGAATGCATGTGATGCAGACACAAAGAGTGTATAGACTTGAACGCGTGCAAGCAGTGTATAGACTTGCGAGTGTGTGAGCATGCAGCAACCAATGTATAGACTTGCGAGTGTGTGAGCATGCGATGCAATGTACAGACTTTGCCACGCCTACACCAAGATGATGTACAGACTTGCTGCTGAAGAATGTATAGACTTGTCTGATGCAATCTAGGCAAAAACTCTATACAGACTTTATAACGTGCATACATTGAATATGCATAAAACAACCGTAAAGTGTACAGACTTTGCTGAGAGATGCACACATCCAAAATGAACATGGATGAACAGACTAAGCCACGAGCTGAGCTCTAACGAATGTATAGACTCTGTTAATGCACTGATCAAGCAACATGACGATGTATATGACAGAAATTAAACCGATGCAGTGAGAGAAAGAGAACAAGAGTGCAATCTATATACCAGAACATTCAAACAGAATAATGCATTCAAAACATCATTTCATCATCATTCTTATGTGGAGACTCATTGAGTTGCTATCATCAAAACAACCAAACAACAACTCCCTATCATCAAATCACAAGGGGCACAACACCTTCCTTAGTATAGAGCCTATGAGACCTGACCTACCCTTGATCCAGGTTCTTAGGGAGAGATGGGATAGGACGAGCCGGGCATTCTTGATGTCATGGGGTCATATGGTTCCTAGTCTAGAAGATGTTGCTAGGATTATCGGGCTGAGGGTAGATGGCGAGGCAGTGAGCGGGATCACCCTACCCGACTACAGTGAGTTGGCGGAGAGGCTGCTAGGGTTAGAGACGATAGCAGGGACACCTAGTGAGTGCAGGACCATCTACCGTACCGACCTGACCATAGCTATGGGGTTGGGAGATTCGAAACAAAGGTCGAGGGAGTCTCTGGAGCAGTTCTCGCAGAGGTTGATAGGGAGAGCTAGGGCTGTCTACTGCTAGGACCCGACCCAGAGTGAGAGAGTAGATCGAGACCTGAGGAGGTTCCTATTCCTGATGCTCGGGAGACTATTGCTCGGCACGAAGGGCGACATCATCAACTGTCGATTCTTAGGGATTCTCGAGGACTTGGAGAGCGTCGGCAGATACGCTTGGGGAGCCGCTCTGTTGGTGCACTTGATGGCCGACCTGTCCACGGGGACAGGTCGGGAGACGACTGTCAGTGGCTTCTCGCCTTTTCTTTAGGTATGTATTTTTCTTTTCCTTTTTTCTTTTTAATTGCTTATGCGTATGAATGCTTACTAATGCAATGCATGGATGCAGGTGTGGAGCCACCTATATATTCCGATGGGGGCGTGCCAACCCTCGACCTGGGGATGAGGGAGCGTTCCCACTAGCACAACGTTGGTTACCACTAGTGACCAGAGCGCCACTCGCCTACGAGCTACGAGTGATACGGAGAGAGTTCCGCGACTACCCCACTTCCCTGGTATGTATGTTCAATATGATGCAACTTTCTGCTTTATGAAATATTTATATGAAATGATGTGTGCTGTGATGATATGCATGTTTGTGAATGCAGGTGGTGTGGAGACCCTATGATGGCATGACCGATGAGGGCCAGCCTTGGGTCGTAACGGGCCGACCTTGTTTTGGGCATGAGCTTTGGGTTCATTGCCTGAACGAGATCGAGCCGTTACGGCTTAGGCTGGTCATGAGGACCCTCGGCCTACACCAGGAGTGGGTCGAGGTTGGAGAGCCTCGGGGAATTGGCAAGAAGACTCGCGGTCGCATGAAGGCGACCAACTGGAGAGTCCAGTTCCCAGACCAGTACGCCGACTCGCAGCACGACGGGACCCGAGTCACCTCGCAGGCGACAGACAGCTCCGAGTACCTCCGACGCTACTGGGAGGTTTATGTCGGCAGACCCCAGATGAGGGTCCTAGGGGTACGTATGAATGCACTTTCTTTTAATTTCTTTTCTGCAAAGTTATATGTCTATTATGCGACTGATATGTGTGATGAATGTAGGATGCACGGGACATAGCGACGATGGACATGTAGACCCACCTCCACAGCCTAGAGGCCCAGCTAGCTGCCACTCGGGCAGACCTGGAGACCCTGGTGAGTGTTTAATTATCTATATGCAAATGAATTCATGAATTATTAATGATTAGCCACTGACAATCTCAATGAATGTAGCGTGCCCAGCAGGGAGTGGCGGCAGGAGGGGCTTCCAGCTCGAGGGATCCGAGCATCGTTGTGGATTCCTTGGAGGGATTACTTACTGGAGCAGTGGCACGGGCCGAGGCGGCAGAGCGCGACCTCGAAACACGGGTAAGCTCAAACTCAAACTCAAAAATGCCCTTATTATATATCATTATGTGTGTTCATAAAAATTTGTGTTTCACAGACTGAGGAGCTTCGAGCCTCGCTTACCTGTATCGAGGCAGGACAGCGCGCGATGGCCACACAGGTAAGTCAACACAGATTTTATTTCAATTGTTTATGAAATTGAATTAAATGTGAAACTAATGATTTGTTTGATTGATTGCAGACCACAGAGCTACAGGAGGCACTTACCCAGGCCGCACTGGCCGGGACGGAGCTAGCCATCCGCGAGCAGCGAGTCACGGAGCTCGAGGGGGCACTGAGGCGGTGAGAGGAGTTGCCCCAGGTTGTGACAGAGCTGCGAGTTCTACTCGACGTCGAGCGGAGGGAGCGTGCCCAAGAGCGGGAGCAGCAGAGAGTGAAGCGCGCCCGAGAGAGGGAGCAGCAGGCAGCACGCAAGCGGGAGCTTGCGGACTTGAGGGCTCAGCTAGCAGTCACTCAGGAGCGGCTACGGGTGACTGAGGAGAGCCTCCAGCGAGGTCGGGAGCGAGCGCAGGTTGCGGGGTACGCGTTTACTAGTTCTACCTTCGTGGCGGGTTCCTCTCTCTAGCAGAGGAGCGAGGCAGAGGAGCAGGTTCGAGCTCCAGCTACTTCTCGGGGGTCCATGCCCCCTCCACGGGCACCTCGTTAGGACGACGAGGGTGAGGCAGAGTAGGAGAGAGGAGGGTGGAGGCGAGAGCTGAGAGAGAGACTTACTTGTACTCCTCCACCCTCACATTTGTACTCAGATATTCATTGATATATATATATATGAGATTTTTTTTGTTACATGAGTTACCTTGAGCAGTTGAGCACTTGTGTACTTGCATTCGCTTTTGCTTTCTTTCTTTTGTTCCTTTTCATTCTTGTTCGTTCTTGCCCTGCGATTCACACTTAAATAAACAGATTAATCCATCTGTTCGGCTTGGCCCCTTGCTCAATAAGCAAGGGGCTGTCTCTTCTTTGACCTTGTTGACGGGTCAAGGGGCCAAGCCTCTAATCAATAAAGGTAAATAATAAATATAAGGAAAATGCGACAGGCAAGCAAACAGATGTAAACATAAAATAAAAGATGCCCACACAAAAATGTAATCAATCATATGAAATGGTGGGAAGCAGTAGGCTTAATTTTTGTTCTTTTTTCATTTTCTCTCTTTTTTTTTGAAAATGGCGCCCTCGCACATAGGCGTTGATTGAAAAATTATTGTTATTTTTGTTTAATTTATTAAAAATGACGACATTGACAAAGCCGCGAATTGATTAAATGATGCCCACTCAAGCGGCGTGAATTGAAAAAATATTTTTTTTATTTTTTCTTTTATTTGAAAATGACGACATAGACACCGTCGTTAATTATGGAAATGACACCTACGCATGAAGGCGCAATTTTTTTTTCCTTTTGTTTGTTTGTTATGTTTTTCCTTTTTTTTTATTTTCCTTTCTTTTTCTTTCCTTTCTTTTATGAGGCCGAGCATAGTACAAGGGTCTTAAGCCTTACACAATCACCATCTTAAATTCATTAATCTTTCTTAAATGACTTAACAATAGGTCAACGTGCTTAAGGACTTGTGCCTTTACTCATATCCTCTCACGGCCCATCTGTCTTAGTCAGTCTTTGCCATTCTTTTGAGCTTAAAACATACCGAAGGGAGAAGTGAAGAATAAATTGGGGAAGCTCACGATAGGTTTCAGAGAATCGAGAAACTTTCCTCCCCTGCCTTAATGCCTGTTGGGGTTCGGTCTTTGGCTTAGAAAAATTTTGTTGCTCTTTTGCCCTTATTCACGCATGCTTACGACCAGGGTTTTCCATGTGGAGACTTTGCCCTCTTATCATGCTTTTCTTTTTGTGATTTTTTTTATTTGTTTACTTTGCTTTCGAAAATAAAGATGATGTGACACCACCTTGGGGTGATAATCACATGATCAAATGACCCTTGGACCTAGCAAGCAACCAACGCACGAACCGGTGACTTTACTCGGGAGGACTCACCCGCTAAGCGCACTCTTGTGCCCGTAGGCAAACCGGTGATAGTGGTGAGGGTCTGGGATGGGCCCTTGCTGCTCCGGGGGTTGGCTAGCTTTGGATTGGACCTCTCAAGGGTCCTAGGATGCCCACTCTCGTAGGTGGCCAGCACACCGAGGGCGTGGGTGTTAATGGCTCTCTCGCAACTCACCCGCGGTAGTCACTCAATCATAAGCATATTCGGGTTCGGGCGCTCCACTTACCACCGACGGCACTAAGATGCGATACTAATTAAGCAAAGGAATTTAAGCAAAGGGGAGTGTGTGGTGGCTCACCTGATCGGTGTGAAGACACCAATCCCGGCCGGAGACGAGGGCGAGCGAGGACTCGCACGCCGCGCCAGAGAAGCTTCGACCTGAAATTTTAAATGACATGCACTACACCCCATGCAAGGGGGGATCTTGGGGAAGGGAAACCAAAGAATACATCCAATTACTACCTCCACACAGGGAGGGGCCTTCAGCCGGCCAAGCGGGGAGGGGAGAAAGTGATGAAAACACAAGAGAAGAAGCCGATGCCGAATCTGCCCGCTCTCTGCGATAGGGGACAAACAGCCAGAGTTGAGGACGCAGATCTTGATCTAGAATTTTGCTGATGATGGAACCAGTGGGAAACTCTTCATATCTGGAACCGGAATGCCTCAGAATTTTGTTAATTTCTTCTGGTGCCGAGGCTGGTCCGGGCAGAGGCTCGAACAGGGTGGCAGCTTCTCGGACTGACAGCCTCAGGTTTCCAACAGCAGGAAGAAGAGGATGCCCCGACCGCTCCCGAACTCAGAATCAAGTGCCGTCGAATCTTTTGGAACCGTGGACAAGCCCTATTTGCACCAGAACTAGCGGGGAAGCCAAACGATGCTGGAGAAGACTAGTGTACTCTGAACAGTGGTGATAGGTCCGTGCAGACTTTGGGGAAGCAGAACTATGTACCCAAGGAAGAAAATTGGTAACTCTTGAACACGAACGCCGATCGGAGTTCCGCTTCTTGATTCTGAAAGTAGAAAGGACGTGGAAGAACTTTTCGAAATAACTCTTGGCCTGATTCGTTCGAGGTTGGTCGTGGTGAAGCTTCTACTCCGGATCAGGTCTCCGCAGGGGCAGCGCTGCGCAGTTGTGGGAGAACGGACCTCCCGGGCGACACAGACCTCGGATGGGGATGAGACCATCGCCGTTGCGAAGAAGACAGGAAGACGCTTCCGTGGATAGCTCTTGGGTCTTCAAACTCGTCCGTAGGAAGACGTGGTCACCTCTGTAAGCTGCTACTCTTCTGCAGATCTTCAATTGAGAGCTGTAGGTTGAAGATGACGGGGGGAATGGGGTATATGGGAGGGGAAATGGGGGTGGATGAGTGTGGGGAAAGCCTGGGATGTGAGGGGGTCTAGGAGGGGGTGTTCCAAGGTGGGGGAAGGGAAGAATGGGGTCTGGAAGGGGGTCTAACAGGTGGTGGGAGGAGGAGCTACAAATTTGGGCTTGGAGGGAGAAGGGGGAAGGTGAGGGGGGCACAAGTGGGTGGAGGGAATGTGAGTTTGAATTTCCTTTAATGTGGGGTGATCAATGGTGGTCTTGGGGATGGGAAGAGGTGCCTTGGGAAGGTGGAGGGCTGCTTGGGGAAGGGGATGGGTAGTTGGGGGTTGGAGGGTGGGGTGTGGATTGGTGGAGGGTCTATTGGGACTAGGGGGAAGTAATGATGGCTTGTGGGAAGTTGTAGAGGAGTTAATGGAGGTAGGTGGGAGGGTGGAGGTGGTTGGGAGGGGAGGAGAGAGAAAATTTTCGAAATTGGGTGTGGAGGAGAGAGAAAGGAGAGTGAAAGAGAGAAATTAAGAGAGGGATGGGTGGGGAATCTCTCCCCTAGGGTCTCTCACCCAAATAATGGAATCTCTCCACTAGATAAGAGGTTTGAACTCTCAAAATGGCAAGTTTTTCATTCATTGATTCATTGATTGATTGACTCATTGATTGATTACAAATGGGGGAAATGGGGTCCTATATATAGGCAACCCACATTTTCACAAAAGACCCTGACATTTAACACACTAACAAATAACCGAAGGAAGGGGGGGCGCCCATGGGCCTAGCCTAAAGAAATAGGCCCAATAGCAAACTCATTAGCCTAATGAGACTCAAACTTAGGGAAATGACTCATTAACCTAGGTACAAGACTCAAATAAAAAAGAAAATTACATGATTATGACTCAAAGAAAATATGAAAATTACATGACTCGACTTAGAGAAATATGACGGACACAATGGAGCTATGCTAGCAAGCAATCGAAGTGTAAAAAAATATGAAGGGCGAGAGATGCCCCCATCATACCCCCGGGGTGCGAAGAACTCGACTCCGTCGAGTATGAGTCCTGCCGGGGAAGAGGTCCTCCAACGCAACTCCGAGCAAGCTACAACCTCCAACTCAACCTCGCGTTCACAACCAGGGGACGACGCTTCAACTTCTCAAGGTGGCTTGGACACACCCTCTTGCCGATGATAGTACCTTGCTTGCCCAGTATTGCCTCCGTGTGCGCACGTCGGACTCTCAAGCTGTTATGTGGAAGCTCTCCGAGGGTGTCGCTCACAAAGATGGGGGTAGGTTCAAGGTGCTCACTAGGATCTACCGCGGTGCCCTTAGTGGGTGCTAGATCCGTTACGTGAAAAGTGAGGTATATCCCAAAATCCCATGAGTAAATCCAACCCGTAAGTCAGGTTGCCAAAGCCACTTGGATCATGAAAGGTCCAAGTCCTCGTGCCCTCGATTTGGAGGTGGCCCTAAGGTAGAGCCATTCCAAACCCACCATCATAAGGTTGCTGACTTGGAATTCAAAGTGGCACTTACGAGTTTTTGCCCGCTCATTATGAACCTCACCGCTCGTTGCTGAATGCTTGCTGGGATGCACATGCCATGCACTATGATGCGATGTTGGTGTGAAAAGTATGGTGTGCAAAGGTGGACCAGGACACCCATAGATGGACCTATAATGCCATGACGCCATATGGACCTTGATGGGCCTTGGTGGGCCGAGGCAACCATATGTGGCTCTATCATGCATGGACATCCTAGCAAAGGTCGGAGGGCCGGGGCATCCGTAGGTGATCCGGTCATGAATGGTGGTGACAAATGTCGGGGGACCTGGACATCCTTGAATGCTCCTATCATGTCTTTGACCCATGATGAGTGAAGGTGGACCACTACATCCGAATTTGGACCACTCATACTTTCTACTTGGCATGTGGGTGATATGAATGAATGGACCCAACATAATGTTCATGCCAATTGGTGTAGTAAGCCTAGACACATGCATGCTTTTCCCAAAGGTGACTTCCATGTGTATAGGTGTGAGACAACCCTTGAACTCCCATTGGAAAGGATCGAATGGATCTAAGAAGGTGGTCATCATAGGGTGGGGCAAAACCTTATTACCTAGGGATATGTGGCCCAAGGTCATGACTCCCAAGGTGTCACCCGGGTCTAGGATGGGGTAGATTGGGTCAAACATGGTGGGTTGGGATAGGGAAAGGTGGGTGGTGAGTAGGGTGGGTGGGTCACATAGGGAACTAGACTCCCATAGGAAGGGATCAAAGGGGTCGTGGAAAGGTCTTCCTAGAGGGAGGAACTCTATGTCTTCAAGGTTCCCAAATTGTAAGTCATCCTCCTCCAATGTAATTGGGCCAAGGTTTCTAGTGGGTTGGCCGATCAAAGTATTTGGGATCTCAATGGTAGGGGAGTGGATCGAGATGGGTTCTTCTACCATAGGGAGAAGGAAAAGGAGGTCGCTAGTGTAGCAACCAATGATATAGACCGAGGTGATTGACCCAATGCAATGGTGTAGGAGGCCAAGGCTCCTAGGTTGTTCGGTCATAGGGGTCAACATGCTAGTGAACTCAATTTGTCAAGCTAAGCCTCTAAGAAAATCCTCTAAGGTCTCTACTTGATAAGATGCTTGGATCGTGGTGTGATAAGAGGAGATGGGCACTATGGGATGGTTTTCCTTCATGGGTGGGAAATCGTGGGCCGTGATCTCTCTTATTGGGCTCTCCTTTAGCCAACTAACAAGGGGTTCCCCTAAGATGAGATTGACTCCAACTAGAGATGGTGATATAAGGCGAAGACCCTCGTGTGTCGTTTCTTCTTCAACTTGGACTTGGGTTTCCTCCAAGGTGGAGAGTGGGTTTGGAGTGTTCACCATTATGGGGTGGGGTATGGGTTCTTCTTCCAAGGAGGTGAGAGGGGCTTTTAAGGGTGTGGTGATGATTGGGGCATGGTGTATCCGGGGTGGTAGGTAGTGGGAAACTTGGGTTAGGATAGGTAATGGTAGTAGTGGAGGCTTCGGTGGGGGTTGGATTGGGATAGGGAGAGGAAGATGGGCGGGTTGAAGGGGTTTGGGTTGATGGGTTTTGGGAGGGGTGTCCCTTTTTGGGGGTGATGGAGAGGTAGTGGTGGGGGTTACCATGGGCCTAGGTGGAGAGTTGGCCATGGGGCTCAATTGGGTAGGGGGACCTATGGTTGTGGTGTGGACTTGGAGGTGGGGTGTAAATGTAGTGGTTGGGGTAGGAGAGATGGGAAGTGATGGGGAATGGGTGATTGGTGTCTTGGATTGACCGGGTGGGGATGAAGGTGTTGAAGTGCTCCTTGGGCTTTTGTGATTTGAGTAGGAGGGAGAGGGTTGGAGAGTGTAGGTTTTCCTAAGCTCGACCTTCATCTCATCCCAAGTGCTAATGGGGGCCTCCCTGCAGATCCTTCTTAAACCTTCCACAACTAACCAATGAGTTTTAGCTTGTTTGGAGAGGTGTGCCTTGGCTAGCCTCATTCTCCTTCCTTCGTTCAAGGGGCAACTTTTAAAGAATTGGTCTAGGGAAATCTCCCAATCTAGGTAAAGGCTTGGGCTGTTGGATCCATCAAAGGCGGGGGTTTTGATTTTCAAGTGTTCTAAAAATATGGTTTCTAGATTTCCCCAAACGTCACTCTCATTCACTCTTGGTGCACGGCTATTTCCTTCAAGTCAGTCGAGTCGAAACATGATATCTTCAAGCCGATTAAGGACATTAGGTAGGGCTTCTATGATAGAGGTGTTGCTACCCACTTTGTTGGCAATGGAACTTCCATGAGGATTTGGGCTTCTTGGGAAAGTTGATGGGGATGGATATGACGGGTATGAAGCGGCCATTCTAGTGGACATGGGAGATGCAACCGAGGACTCTAAATGCATAAACATGGCCTAGGACCAACTTGATAGAGATAAGTTGTGAACTTGCTCTGATACCACTTGATGTGACACCACCTTGGGGTGATAATCACATGATCAAATGACCCTTGGACCTAGAAAGCAACCAACGCACGAACCGGTGACTTTACTCGGGCGGACTCACCCGCTAAGCGCACTCTTGTGCCCGTAGGCAAACCGGTGATAGTGGTGAGGGTCCGGGACGGGCCCTTGCTGCTCTGGGGATTGGCTAGCTTTGGATTGGACCTCTCAAGGGTCCTAGGATGCCCACTCTCGTAGGCGGCCAGCACACCGAGGGTGTGGGTGATAATGGCTCTCTCGCAACTCACCCGCGGTAGTCACTCAATCATAAGCAAATTCAGGTTCGGGCGCTCCACTTACCACCGACGGCACTAAGATGCAATACTAATTAAACAAAGGAATTTAAGCAAAGAGGAGTGTGTGGTGGCTCACCTGATCGGTGTGAAGACACCGATCCCGGCCGGAGACGAGGGTGAGCAAGGAAGCGTGGGCTTACCTTCACGCCGCGCCGGAGAAGCTTCGACCTGAAATTTTAAATGACATGCACTACACCCCATGCAAGGGGGAGATCTTGGGGAAGGGAAACCAAAGAATACATCCAATTACTACCTCCACACAGGGAGGGGCCTTCAGCCAGCCAAGCGGGGAGGGGAGAAAGTGATGAAAACACAAGAGAAGAAGCCAATGCCGAATCTGCCCGCTCTCTACGATAGGGGACAGACAGCCAGAGTTGAGGACGCAGATCTTGATCTAGAATTTTGCTGATGACGGGACCAGTGGGAAACTCTTCGTATCTAGAACGGAAATGCCTCAGAATTTTTTTAATTTCGTCTGGTGCCGAGGCTGGTCCGGGCAGAGGCTCGAACAGGGTGGCAGCTTCTCGATCTGACAGCCTCAGGTTTCCAACAGCAGGAAGAAGAGGATGCCCCGACTGCTCCCGAACTCAGAATCAAGTGCCGTCAAATCCGTTGGAACCGTGGACAAGCCCTATTTGCACCAGAACTAGCGGGGAAGCCAAATGATGCCGGAGAAGACTAGTGGACTCTGAACAGTGGTGATAGGTCGGTGCAGACTGTGGGGAAGCAGAACTATGTACCCAGGGAAGAAAATTGGTAACTCTTGAACACGAACGCCGATCGGAGTTCCGCTTCTTGATTCTGAAAGTAGAAAGAACATGGAAGAATTTTTCAGAAGAACTCTTGGCCTGATTCGTCCGAGGTTGGTCGTGGTGAAGCTTCTACTCCGGATCAGGTACTTCGCAGGGGCAGCTCTGCGCAGTTGTGGGAGAACGGACCTCCCTGGCGACACGGACCTCGGATGGGGATGAGACCACTGCCGTT